>VZRF01015561.1:974920-1038965 GCA_013396875.1 Vireo altiloquus
CCGCCCCGCCGAGCGCGGCCCCGGGCAGCCGGCCCCTCCAGCGGGCGCGGCGCCGGCCGGCCGGCGGCGGAGCGGACCTACCTTTTTGTCCTCTTTCTCGCTGCCGTGCCTCCGCTCCGGGTGGCCGCTGTCGGCGGCGGGGGCCGGCTCCGCGGGCTGCCCATCGCGGTGGTGCGGGCGCTGGTGCGGGCAGCCGCCAGACCCCGCCGCCGGGGGGGTGGGCTCCGGGCACGGAGAAACTCCCTTAACATCCATCTCCATCTTCCAGTTCACTGTATTGCGAGACAAAAGCAGGCAAACACTTTCCACCACCCCGCGTCTTTCTTCTGCTTTCCTTTCTCCCTCTTTTCTTTTTTCCTTCTTTCTTTCTCGCCTTTTTTTTCCTCCTTCCTCCCTTCCTTCCTTTTCCCCCCTCAGGAGGCCGTGACACGCATGGCTCTGGCCGCGGCTGCTGCACCGATCCGGCGGCTGCAATTCTCCCCTAGATCCTCCAGACTTTTGTATCCAGCGTGCGTGTGTAAGAGTGACTCTGTGTGTGTGTGTGTGTGTGTGTGTGTGTGTGTCCTTGGCACGGCGGCCTTCAATCGCCCCGAAACAGCAAACGCTAACTAAGCAGATCTCTCGCCACGAAGATCAACTCGCGGCCCCAGCCTAATTGTGGTGGTTATTTACTTTACGCTATCTGTGTCCCAGGCCCGGACAAGCCCTCCTGGCTGCAGCCCTTTGAAGAAAGTTAACTGGAGGGAGCCGAGCCCGGGGAGGGGGTGGGGGCGAGGGGAAACCACCGGGGTTTAACACGGGGGAAGTGACAATAACCCGGTAATGTCAAGTAAAAGTTAAACCTCCCCCTTCTTCCCTTCCCCCTCCCCTCTCCACAGCCCAGGCAAGCGCAATACAGCAAAGCAAAACAAGCGATTTCAGACCTGTGCAAGGTGCTGGTGGCGAGAAGAGACGAGCATTTACCCGATTGTTGGTTTTATTTTATTTTCCCCTCGCCTCTCCCCCCAGCACCACCCGCTATTGCAAATGTGGGCTCCTTGATGTTAATCTCCTCTCCGCGGTCTGAGTCTATGCGTGTGACTGGAGCTCCCTCTCTCTCAGGCTGGCAGCGCCACGCAGCACTGCACAAGGAGAACTGGAGTAAGGAGAAAAACAAGAACAAATCCAGGCTGGAAATCTAAATCAGTACTAGCCACCGGCTCTCCGATTTTATCAACACAGATAGAAGAAAAGAAAAAAAAAATCGCGTGTAAGCTGCTAAATCAGTTGTGACCGCAGCGCACTCTCAGCTGTTTTATTCTTTGTGTTATCTTCCTTCTCAGACTGAAGTTAGCCATGGTAGAGGAAAATGCAATCTCATTAAGAGTGGTTTATATCAAAACAAGAATTTTCTTCGTGGTGCCAGAGCCAAGCCAACTCTTCAGCTATTCCCCTTTTCATTTCAAAGAGATGAATGGTGAGCACAGACCTGATCGTTCTTAAATCAGGACACCATCAGGTGACCAGTCTGCACTTCTAAATATAACACCACATTGTCCTGAGGAGCAGCTGCTCTGAAAGTTAACTGGAAACATCTCCTAAGAGCCTGCAGTGCAAAAATCTGATCTATACATCATCTGGCTGATGCATGTACTGACCTTTCCAATAGCAACTACCCACTCTGCAGAGACACCTGGCCACATCCTCAGGAGCTGGTCTGCTTTACTCCAAGAGAGAACCTGTCCCAGGATATTTTGGGAAGCGGGTGACTATGAGGTACCATATGACACTCTTTTATTCCTGGCCTTGGGTTCTGTTATCCCCCCAGTAGTATTGTTACTGTGGGAACCTGAACAGTTCTTATTGCTACAATATATTTCGACAAAGGGCAAGAGCTAATCTCACTATAGAGAAAAAAAGTCTTTGTCATACACCAAAGCTGTAATTTTAAAGATCCTTTCATTTTATTCTCAAAGCATGTCAAGTATTTGCAGGCCCTTATGTCTTCTCAGATTGGTGCAAATGAGGAGCCTTTCTATTGAAATTACCAGCATAAATATTTAAAATTGAGGTAAATAACTAGACAATCAACCCATATATGTTAACATTTATAACAAATACTTTACATTACTTACAATCATCCATTTGTAATCATTGCAATACACTTTATTGAAAGACTACATTTTGGGGTAGAAAGCCTTAAAACCTTCTGGATATTCTTGCAGTTTGGGTCTCATAAGCAAAAAGGAGTGCTTATTTAAGCAGAAGGGGGGATGTTTTAACAGCCACGATGGCTGCAGAACATGTACCAAGATGGATGTGGCTGCAGAATTGCCCAGAATGAAGTAATGAGCTCACAGAGGTGATAAGCCATCCCACTGTCTGTCCACCTGCACAGTCACCCCTTCCACAAAGGAGAAGACATGCAAGGAACAAACTTCTGTCCTCAAAAGCTTTTCCTGTTTCAGTCACAGTCCTTCCAGTATCACAGGTCGGAAAATAGCAAAATAAAAGTGAAAATAAAAATACTGGTCATTCAGGCACTACAGTGCACATTTATAAAAACAACTGATAAATTAAATAGAGAACTTCCCTTGGTGGGTAATACTAAGTAATCCTGTCAGAAAATAACGATTCCCAATCTACCATCTTGAGGACTCTAAAGTAAAATTCAAAGCAAAACCAAACAATCTAAAAATACAGAAAAACTTACCCAAATACAAATATCTTGCCACGTGCTCTGAAGATTACTGGAGCTGGACATTGGCAGAAAACCAAGGAAAACTAATTCCAAAGGTGGGGGCCCTGGATTCAGAAAGCTCTGCTCGTAATCCTAGAGAATTTAACCCCCAAAAACAAAAGAAACTTCTGAGACAGTTTAAGAACATGATCATATAGAAGAAGAAAAGGGCAGGCCCTAGACTACATGAAAGTCAGTAAAAAGTTTTGTATTTGGTTGCTGAATTTCAAACTTCCCCTTCCTTCTGTTCTCTTTTTCCCCCATCTTTCTTTTTTGTACTGCAAGAGATTTACAACTCTATTGCAAAAATAAAATTATTAAAAAGAATTCATCATAATAGTGTGCTCTCAGTTGTTCTCTGCACAAACCAGATTGCTGTTATTCAACGTATTTCAAGAGAAGCCTAAGTAGAATATATTATTTTAGGTTAGGGCAAAGTTCTGAATAATGATTGCAAATTTCAGTAGGAGAAATAATGATCTCCAGGCCAAGCAAACTTTGAGACACAAACGTTAACTACATATCTAGAAACACTAACAAATTGGACAGAAAAATATAATCTGAACCAGCAGCCTGGGGAGATATGAAGCATGACCTCCTTTCAGTCTCTTCGGTGGTCCTCCTGAAGAGTGGGACCACAGACCATGATAACATGATAAGCCACAAAGCTCAACTGTTCATCAGTATTGCCTAATGAAAAGGTTTTGGAACATTCAACTTATTTGGTACATTCATTGAGCAAAAAAACACAGAATCGTATTTGGAGCTGAGGTGGAAGAATGGTGAACCAGAATGCTTTCCCCCATGGCAACTGTCTTGGAAGAGGATGCACTGAGAAGCAGAAAGCAGGGAGTCTCACTAGAGGGCAAGCCAATCCACACCAAAAAGGCTGAGTTCTTAAGAAAGCAACATTGTGTTGAATGCTTTTCAGATGTGCTGACAGATTGAAAAAAAATAGCATGGATCTTTCACTTATGTGCACTGTGGTAAAACAGCATATAATTTAGCTTCTATATAGAATAATAAAGTGCATTACTGAATATGGACTATCTATTACCATACACAGCATATATTAAGAATTTCTGAGCCCAGATCTATTGTTCATTTTTCAAGAGAAAGAGCATTAAAATATTGCTGGTGAAATCAATACTATGACTCATTAACACACTCCATGCTCTTGCATATTTTGCAGTTGTGTGTTGTACTGTAAAATGGGTTTAGGTGATGAAACAGATTCCAGACACTGATGTTCCAAACTGCAAAAGGAAAACCTTTCATGACGAGGTACATTCTTTGTAGTTCAAGAAATTAAACTCAGGGAGTGATGATAATATGAATTTAATTACAGGCCAAGAATTGGAACAATTTGATGGAGGGGGTCAAAGACTTCTTCTAGAATCCAGTGTCATTTTTATCATGTTATTCTTGGTTATGATCAGATGATAGTAAAACACACTGTGCAACCAACATGGCAGGGAGGTTCTATGTAGTCCTAATTAATAAGGCTAGAAATGGTGGGAAGACATGTACAAATTAAATGAGTTGCTTAAGATCATAAAGTAGTTCAGTAGCAAATTAAACAGAACATTTATGCCCTTTCCACAATCTCTTCTTTTGGTCATTTGTTTCTCTTTGCAGTTTGTCACTTCTTCTTATGAGTAGTTAAGATAACTGCTCAGAAACTAACTAAAACATTTATTGATATTTACTTATATAAGAATTAATGTTCAAAAATATTTTCAGGTCTTTCTCAAGTATATTTACATTTACATTAATGTGGATAAACTGAAGATGTTGCATGTAAAATGTACAAAAGTGGCTATTACAAGTTAGCAAGATTTATGTAACCTTTATAAAAATGCAGCTATCAGAGCATTTGGCTTTCTGCTGCCTCAAAAATCTGTTGGTTCAGGATTCATCTCTCCACTGCATTCAGCATTTGAATAATTTTGACCTTTTACCACTCTAAGACAATTCAAATAAAAGGTTTCCTGTTGTCAACACAAGCTCCTTGGGGCCTAACTCAGCACTCTTTATCTGTCAACTTGCACTCTAGGCTATTTCATTTCTGGCTTAAGAGTTGCAAACAGAGTTGCTTTCTCATGAAGACTCTGACTTTATTGGTAATTCTCTCCATACTATACCTTTCAAAGTGGCTAATACAAATACCCAATGAGTCATTTTCCCACCCATCGATCTCTGCTTCTGCACTCTCAGGCCCTTTATAGCAGGTATGCAAACATTAGGTAACCCAGGGACTTTTGTAATTTTTGAGATTTATCTATGCAGATATTTTGTGTCTCAGAATGTCTATAATTTAATATGCTTGATAAATGCTATCCTAAAACAATTACATTGCAGTGGGATATGAAGACATCCTGTGGTTGCTCATAGAGAGTAAAAGCTGAATATACTATTTGAATTTCAATATTGTCTACACAGTCCAGCATGAAAATTGATACATTACAAGCTACATTTTCAAAAGCATCTCGTCTTTTAGCTTTTCACCCACAATTTTGATTCAGTTCTCTCCTGCATTCTAACATTTTTGCTCACAGGTACCAAAACCACATCAAGCCTTGAGTGATATTTTTTGACGCCTTTAAAGACTTATCTCTGTTCCTTTTTTGGAATAAAGAATCCTGTAACCCTTGGGAGATCCACTGAACTGCTACAGCTCCTTTTCTAGAAAGCCATCAAAATAGAATTGATAGGCTTGATGATTTTAAAACATGAACATAGCTCCTTTTAGTTTAAATTCTACGTGACTGAGAAACAAAACTATTCTCTGGTCATAGCCAGAGCTTCATCCTTCCTTCCCCAAGACACTGTAAGGAGAAAAATGGCCATGCACTCACTTTCCATAGCAGTGTCAGGGTTTGAGCACACAAATATCTTTCCTTTAGGGTGTATGGAAGGCTTTATTTCCCTCAAAATTGTTGTATGAAGTTGAAAAAGAAGTAGCTATTTCTGCTGACTTTTCTGAGAGTCGGCCTGGACTCATAGTTAGTCAAGGCATCGCTGGGTGGGAGACACAAAGGGAAGAAATGCAGCTCTGAGGGAAATGGGTGGGCAGCACAGCCACATTTGTTCCACACAATCTGAAAACATTTGTATTTCACTGGGTGATGCTGCAGTCTTCTCAGTTCCTGTGGTAAGCTTGGATCTGTGTCAAATTGAAAAGTTTGAAGTAGTTTTCAGTACTTGGGAAAGGAAGATCTCCACTGAGTTCACTTAAGTTAGAAAATGGGAATAAAAGTAATTTGTCACTATAATAATTCCTAGAAACAAAAAAAAAAAAAAAGAAGATGCTTTAAAACAACAGAAAAGGAATTTTTCTATATAATTTCTTAATGGATGCTAAATCTTCATTACTAGAGATGAAACTTTCAGAAGCAGACAAAGGCATGAGAATGTTCTATAAGGGATTCAACATCTCCAGTGGCAGCCAAGGGTTGGTGTGCAAGGACTGAAATTTGGAGTCACACTAACAGGGAGAGATGGGGACAAGATGATGTGTGGACTAAGCCCTTCAGCATTTGTTTCACCAGCTGATCTGAAAGCCACACAGGCCTCCTGTGTAAAGTGCAGAAGAGATTTGTGGAGGAACTGGTGCAGGTCTTAGGAGCACCAACTCCTGTCTGAGATTCCATGCTATGGAGTGTTCCTATGTGCCTTTATTCCTGATATGCCCAGTGAAATTGTAGGGAAACATCATCAGAACAGGAACATGCCATAGGAGAAGGAGGAAGTTCAAAACAATCATGTGTT
Source organism: Vireo altiloquus (assembly GCA_013396875.1). NCBI lineage: Eukaryota > Metazoa > Chordata > Aves > Passeriformes > Vireonidae > Vireo > Vireo altiloquus. The sequence goes on from VZRF01015561.1 coordinate 981,411, forward strand.
TAGCTCCAGCAACCCCTTTTTCTCTTGGTTTTTTTTCTCCTTTCCCAATCTCTTTTCATTGCTTCTGTCTCTTGTAGTGGGGTGAAGCATAAGGACTCAATGTGCTAATAGCATCTTATTCTTTTCATAGCAGACTGCATATATACATATGCAAATACAGTTTTGAGCTGGGATGATGGGTTTTGTTTAAAACTGTCAAAACTGAAGTCTGGAGAATTTTCTTGGTGATGAAAATAGATGAGTAATCCATTTGGTAGTATCTGTGTAAACAATATGCACAAACTCACTTTCTTAAAACATTTCTGCTTTTAATTCTTAAATTAATGCATACTGCTCAATTTGACTACTTCTTTCAACTTCTGCTGGCTCTATGGTCCTGCTGAGATATGCCCCATTCTCTCCTTGCTCCTTCTGCAGATTGGAAATACATTTAAACTCATCAAATTTCTTAGAGTAAAAAAAAGCCAAAGTGTTGAGCATAAATAAGACTGAACACAATTCCTCACATCTTCTTAAGGCTAAAAATTGATAACAAGAATATATATATTGTCAATTGCTCTTCTATTCAACTGCTGGGACTTGAGTACAGGGTTTTACAGTTCTGCCCACTATATGTCTTAACCTGCAACTAGTTGAATCCAATGAGACAGAGAGTACGTCTTCAGCACTTTAACTAATATTTAGGAAAGAGTCTGACTTCGCTGTCTCTGCCTATGATTAACCTGTTTTGCTGCCAGTATTCCAACTACAAGGTGAAATAAAGGACATTGTTCTGAAGGGGAAACACAAAATCCAGAACTTTCCCTTTCCAAAATAATTTTAAATTCCATAGTTTCAATATATCTATACTTTGGAACTAGTAATGTCTCCTCAATTGCAAGAGCAATGTTTTCATTATTTCTGCTTTTGTTGAGTGCTATAGAGAAAAAAAAACCCACCAAGTAAAAATTTGAAAGAAACCTTCGCTGCGTGGGATATCACACATCTTCAAAAAGCAACATGAAAAAAGTATTTTTAATTTTTCTACTCAGAGTTGTAGAGTTTAGAACAGACATTTGAATGAGAGAGTATGAGACAAATTAATGAGAAAATGAGAACATTAGAAGATGCAAAAACCTAGGAAACTGATGAAAATTAAAAACCCTGCAAACAGTTTTCTGACTCTGAATAAAGAGAGATGAAAGATGAATGCATCAAAAAGAACATCTTTTTGTTCCTTGAAAGAATAGGTTATTGTCTACTTGTATTTCTTGGACACCATCACTGGTAGTGCACTCACAAAAAAACAATGGAAGACACATCCCTACCCCAAGGAATGTACAATCCAAAGAGCCAATGGAAAAATGTCTAGTCATGGCAAAATGAATACAATTAGATCCAAAATTAAGCAAATGTACTTAAACAGCAAAGCCTCCCAGCATATTAGCAATAGCTCAGCAAAAGACACCAGTCAGCCTAACCATTCAAAGATAAACGTTTTGATGACAGATTAAAAATAAATAGACATGGTAATGGATATACAGAAAATAAACTGAAGTTGCAAGGAAATGTTTTTCTTTAAAAGCTGAAGTTCTCAGGTCAAATATGCTGTCAACAGGGTATGACACTTAAGGTCTGAAAAAGCACTCAGAGCTAAACTTCAGCTCTGTGCATGCAAATCACTGGTGTGTGTGGTTGTTTATCACTGTCACTTGTACAAGCAAATGATAGAATTTACATCTGTAAAAGCCCGTTTGTGCTTAATTTGTATTCAGTTAGCACATACAGCTGAGGTTTGTATGCATATCTGTATATTTTATCATTTGCTTGCAGAAAAAGCAGTGCGCAAATTGTACCTGAAAAATAGATGCCGTATTTTGAAAATCTGGTTCCGAGTAGCGCTCAGAAAAAGTAAAAAACCCCAATGTGGCAGCCAGGTGGCACAATACCGCGGCTGCACAGAGGCATCTCCCGCTGGAGCCACTAGGTCGGAGCCACACACAACAAATACGCTCACACGCACACCGGAGAGCTTCTTAGATGGATGGGCAGCAAAGAGACGGGAAGGGTCCTTGTATGATATTCCACATGGAGGTTTATTACAGCCACACACACGCAAAGGGAGCCAACGACAAAGAATTAGCAGCAGCGCAGGGTCCAGGTTTAAGTATGGGGGAGGTGGGGGAGGAGAGAGCATCAGCGACCAATCATCAGAGGACACAGGGGCAGGGCTTGGGTGAGGGAGCCAATGGGGGAACAGGGAGGGGGAGTGGCTGAGGAACAGAGGCCAATGGGGAAGCGGGGAAGGGAGAACATTCTGGAGCAGCGACGCATAGAGCAAGGAAGGCGCGAGGAGCAGAACTGGGGTACATTAACATAACAGAACAGAGTATCCCTGGGAAAAGCCATTCTTTCTCACCCTGACCTGTGTTTCTTCTACTAGGGTCCATCCCTCCAGAGGCTCCTCGGGAACTATTGCAAGGCAGGCTCACTGGCCTCCACATCCCAATACAATGCTTCAGATAGAATCTAATCTATTTCCAGCAGTGACATCAAAATAAGATAACACAGTTTATGATCAAACAAACAAGATGCCAGACATCAAGCAGATGTTAGAGTGTGTTTGTCTGTTTCCTTTCTTGTGCCTTTTAATTGACAATGAAGTAGTTCATAATTTTGATAGTCATTAGGGGTCACTTTACCTCAGAAAAGGTTCTAACGCTTGACACAATTCATAATTCTCAGTACATTTGTTTGATCCTGCCATGAAAATTCATGGCATGTCTGTTTTTTACAATGGTGTCAGTCACGTAAATAGAACCAAAATTCCTGGATCACGAGAAGTGTGAGGCCGAATTAGTCAGCTAACCTCTCTCTTCTTCAGCATTGAGATGGGCCCTTCACCAAGTTCTGTATCGGCACTGTGTTAGTCCAAGCTATCCCAACATAATGGATCCCAGTGCACAGGGATCCACTGGGCTTTGTCCGTTTGCCATTAATATATGTTATTTTTATATTTATTCGTATTTGACAGGGTACTGTAGTAAGATTTAGATAAAATTTATTTAGAGCAAGTGCTTAGGTTCTGAAACACAAGGCTCAGCTACTGAGGAGAAGAGCAGGACTATAAAGTTGTTAACTGTCCCGTTTGCATTTAGTGCTTGCATTTGCCTCTGAGAGACAATATTAACCCTCAAACAATAAATCATATTCACTCCTAGTCTGGGAGTTTATCTATACAGCTCCCATTTCATGGGAGCACTGGAAGAACTCACAGCTGCAGAAAATAGTTGAAGTCAGAATCCAACAGCAATCCAAGAGATTATATTTTTACTTCTTCGTCAGCTGTTTAATCAATTTTTACCTTCCAAAAGGTACTTTCCTTGGATCTACCTGTACCTACCTCAATGGAAACTCATCTTCCAGAGTTTAAGCTCTAGCACTCTGGGATCACTGTACCAGCATGTAAAACTTGGGTCTTCACATCATTCTATGTACATGCAGAAGTGGTCAGGATTCAAGCCCTGGGCATCAATAGCTCTGACATTACCTTGTGCTCTCATGAAAGTTGGGTCACAGCTCACTGTAAGATAAATAGTATCCCACCGTAGCAGAATGCAGTATACTTAAAAATGGAATTCAAGTTTGAGAGCCAGAGGGTGTGTCTGTGAAGACATGGCCTGTGTGAAATAGAATGTTTTCTGATTTAATGCTGGAATTATGTCTGGAAGATAGTCAAAGTACTAAACAGCTTTTACTAGAAATAGAGCTGTATAACCTGTGCTGGTCTGGTCCTGGGAAAATCCCTATTTTCTTAGAACTAAGCCAATGGCAAGATGCCTGTTGTCTCTTAGGGCATTATCACATTGATGTCTCACAATAAGAAAACAATTTTGCAGAGAAAAAAACCCTATTTTGAGTGCCTTCTATGAAATCAATTTGCATTTCTATTCCTTTCTAATGAAAAACATTGCCGTTTACATACTTCGCTATATTTATACAGCTTTTATAAGCTTGTCAAGTTATCTATTTCGCTAGCCTTCCATTAAGTGCTCTGGAATAATTGTGTTTACTGTGTTAGGCACTTCTGTATTTTCTAAAGAAAATTAGATGTAAACTAGGAGTTGATATCTTATCTAAGACCAACAGGCCTCCTACTCCAGTATCCTGACAGTGCCCAGTGTCAAATACACTTCAAAGGAAAATAAGTAGGCAAAAGTATCAAATAAATATGCAATAACTAGTTTGTACTAGACTTTCCTCCTAATTACCACCACACTGTCATTAATTTATGCCAAAAAATAACAAATTTTCTCTACAGTGTAAAAATATTTTTTGCTGTAACTCCTGTAACTGTTTTTCTCTTTACCCATATAAAGGTCTAAAAGTCTAAGAATTTAAAAGGCATTTTAAAATTCCAAGATAAGGTACAGCAAAGCAAATGCAAATCAGTAGACATTACATTCTCAAACATGAGTAATGACTCAGCGTTGTTCAGATGTGCATTTTGATTTCTACAGCTGCATCTTGCAGTGCAGTGCTATCACTCAGAATGAAGCCCTAAACAATCTGGTGATTCTACACTTCTGTGATTTCTAATAGCTCGTTTACTTTTTTCTGCCTGTCACAACAACATAACAATCTATTTAAGGAGTTCTTATTTAAGATTTGTCTCCTACTAAAAAAGCCTGTATTCTGGGACATGATTCAGAGGGATGGGAGGGTTAAATACCTACAAGCAGATAATATTGCCTTTGGGCCATTTTTTTCTGAAGAAACTAACTGCACAAATGCCACGTTGAGTGAGAACTTTCTTATTCCCTCTTTAGGAAATACTTAATATGGTTCAAGTATAACTGCAGTGTACACAAAAACAAAGAAGACAAAAAGATATTAAAAATAATCTCTACATTTCATTAAAACATCCACTCAAACCATTTTGTGTATTTGTGCATTTAAACATATGCATATTTGTATAAAGCACAAACATATATAAAGCATGTATTTCCATATCATATGGATGCACCTACCCCCACCATGTGAAATGGAATAACAGGTAAACCAAAGCATCCCTGCTTCTCATTTGCCATGTTTCAGGATGAACTAGAAAAGCATTTACAAGCAAGAAATGCTATGGTTTGGGGGAAAAAAATCACATTCTATTAAAAAAAAAAAAAAGAAGGTGTTTACCAATGGAAATTGAAAAGTTCCCTTCAAACACAAAGTCAATTGAAAGCAGTCTCTAGGTGAGGAAAACAAAACCCAAAACAATGCAGAATAAAATCTTGATTGCTGAAACAATTCTAAAATTTTGGAAAGAGAAATTAATCTGAACAGAAATTAGCTAATTGGTGTAGTTGATTATGGACAAGTGTTAAAAGAATAGCAGCCTAAGTTTAAACAAACTGGATGCAGCAGACTGGCTGAAGAACAAGTTTATGATTCAAGAGTAGCAGAAAGAAGAGATATAAATTGAAAGGATGTAGGACCATATTGGCTGTACATGCTCTCAAGAGGAAATTCAGAACATCTGAAAAGTTAGAATTACAGGTATTGATTTCACTAAAAAGATAAAAAGTTACTATTACACTGATCTCGTTTGGCCCTTTCTGGGTAACAGGTTTAGTGTGTATTACTTGTCGAAGTACAAAGAATTCTTAATTGCTTGAGATGCAGTTTCACAGCTCAAGTCATCAAGTGAATCCATGATTGCTTATTTAGTGCCATTGTGTATTTTAAGAGTTGTGGGAAAAAAAATTCTCTGGAGTAATTTCTTTTTCAAAAATGAAAACTTGACTTTTTGGCATAGCAACCAAGTTATCTGTACTGGTAAAAATACAGCTCCATGTTATCTCACTAATACTTAGCTAAATATGTTTTGTTTTCAGGAGGAAACTGAAAGAAATCTGATGTATGAACAGCCTTTGAGACTGATGGTGATGGTTTGATGGGTGGAATCCCTGTTCTTCAGAAGGAATTTTACATCAATAAACTTCTTCTCTGCGCTGAAAAATAGGATTTCAAAACAAGACAGTTCAAAGGTGAGAGTTTTTAAAAATTCTCATGAAATACTTAATTCGGATAAAACAGCTTTGTTATAATGTTCAGTGGTAATGCTCAGTGGTAATCAAAATTTGGTTTTCCTTCTAATTGTTTAACATTTATAATAACTAGGAGGCACTCAACATCGTTTATTATCTTGAAAACTTTTCAGGTGGCCTAAGTTTTAGGAAAAAGTATTCATTGTAACTGCAAAAGATAATTAACCAGCTAAGTGCAGTTCAAGGCTAAAGGAAATGCAGCTACGTTGTATCACTTAAAATTACTAACAATTAAACAATTTTTTAAAAATTCTCAGAGTGATATTTCAAGATTTTTGCACAGGCTGAGAAAAGTTGTACTTAATACTATATCCAAAGAGATTAAAGGACATTCAGTTTTTATGGTCATAAGATCGTCAAAGGGAAACCTTTTAGAAACTTTAATGGAAGGCTTCAGAAAAAGGTAAATATGATCCAGCTTCATGGGCCTCAGCCACCAGAGGATGATACAGCCTATTTGTAAACAAATGGTTGTTTATTAGCTGTGGTATTTGAGAAATGATGATTGCTAGGGATTTATGAGTAGGTCATCTCATTTCTCTTAATTGTGGGAATGACTCAATTTTCCTAGCTGGAATGGAGTTTCAGTACGTTCCACCAATCTTGAAATACACTTCATAATTTGGGTATTTTGGATTTTTTCTTAACTCTAAGCAGTAACTGTAAGACATGATATCTGTGGGGAGCATTTACCATGACAAAGCACTGCATACTTAGCAGAACTACGATCAAAATGCTCCTTTCTGTTTCATTACAAAACTTCATTTGTAATTTGATGTAGAAGTAAATATCAGTGCTATTTAAAATGACAGCAGGGAAGAAATGGTAAATAGTAAGAAAAAGGAAAAGTATTAAGGTTGCATAATAGCCCAGTTAGTTCTACTGTACAAAGGCAAAGGAAACTCCTAAATGCTTATTAACACAAGCAGTTTTTAAATACAGAGCACCACAGAGTGTGTGGGAATGGGTCAGTTCCTGTCTCCAGAGCTCTAGTAAATTGGGCAACATAGCTGAAATGACCAGAAAGTCATTTACTGGATTTCTGTCCTTTGACCTTGCAAATTTCTCATCACTGAACTTTTCCAAGCAGCTGCATTTTAAGCTTATATATTTAACCCTGTCTTTTAAACTTTATGAGCTTAAATATGTCTCAGATACTTTCATTATTTTAATATTCTGATTTAGACTTTTCCTCCTCAGAGACACATGATGACAGAAACACAAAGTACAACATAGACTCTTAAGGGTATTCTAAGAATGACTGATTCATATCAGGTTTCAGAAAAAACTTGCCATTAGGAGTTGTTGAGGAAATAAGTACATATTATGCATAAAAGCCCAAAGAACAACAGGACTATATTCGGAAAGTGAGTGCAACAGCCTAGCTTTCAAAAACAAAAGTTCTAAAACAGACATTACATCACATGTACACACTCTCAACTGGTTTGTGTTGGTGGGTGCAGCGCAGGCCTCTGACATGTAATCTAGAAAAGTACTTGAGTTGTGAAAAGCTGTCTCTCTTCTGTGAATCAGCCACCAGAGGCAGGTGAGACATGTATGTCATCTGGCCTACAGAATTATTACCTGGCAGGAGCAAAACACTAGTTCTAAGGGCAGACAAAGGTAACACCTATCCATCATTTTCCAAACATAAATCCTCTACGGGTGCTATTTCGTGTACATCCATATCACAGTCATAGATTCCTCAGTGGCCTTCCCAGTCAAATAATTTCTTTCTGAGATCCAGACTGTTCCCACTCCTTTCTATTAACTTTGCATTTTAACTTCACTTTTCTCTGCCTTCATTTCTTTTTCCTAATAATTTCAGTTACTGTCTTTTGCCCTGTGCTCCTTCGTTGTCCCCATCCTTGTAACACTCAGGCCCAGCTCCTAATGCTCCACTTAGGCAGTTTTCCTTTTATTGCTGCTGTATCAGCAGGGGTTCTTTGACACTAAAAGAGAGATAATCTCCTGCTACAAGCTCTGTTCTCCAAACCACAATACTTGTCAAAGAGAGGAGGAATTGCACAAAGGCCCACTTGGCCCCTTCAGTCCAGGCAAGGAGCAGATCCAGTGAAGATGAAGCTTTGGAGAAAGTTACTGCGAAAACCTAGTGGCTAAAATATGGAGGCTTTTTCTTTTCTTTTCTTTTTTTTTTTTTTTTTTTTTCCCGGGTGGTTTTAAATTCCATCCAAATTTTGTTTTTTTTTTTTTTTTTTTTTTTTTTTTTTTTTTTTTCCCCAGGAGGTTATAAATGCAAGCCAAATGTAGGCAGATTTTCACAGGGTAGCTCATGCCAAGATTTAGGCCACTGCTCCAGAACATAAAGATAATACAGTTTCCTTGGTAATTGTAAACATTTCTCATAGGAGCAAAAATATTTTCCTATGAAATCTATTGTGAGGCATGGATCTGCTTGCTTAAGCTTTCCAAAACAAGTAAAGTACCACTTTCATTTCAGCCTGAGGCAGACACCTGCCATGGAAATCTTCGAGTTGAGTATTTAAAATTTAGCAAAATTGTATTATATGTGAAGACACTTAATAATGGGAAAATACAGTGTCTTAAATAAGGGGATATCTTATGTGTTTATTTTAGATTTTAACTGTACCCGGCATTGTGGGGACTGAGTTATTTCCTCTCAGGGGGATGAGAGTCATTTTGCAGACAATCTTAAAAACAGAATTTAACTACAGCTGTCTGCTTTGTTCTTCAAGGGCATGGGAGATGCTTCAAAAAGGCTAAATTGTGAACTGAACAAAGCTTGTTTTAATAATTTCTGTGTATGCATTTGCAAGGCATCTGAAAAAATACCCATGTGATTTCACCAGATGCAGTGATACTGGATGTGTTTCCCAGGATGAGATTAGGCAGATTGCCTTGGGTTTGCTCCACAGGGGACAGGTCAACTACCTTTATTGCATGCCATCAGCAATGTGCCTCTGAGACCTTTCCAAAAGATTAAATACTTCTCAAGATTAAGAGGCCTGGTTAAAACAGAAAATATCCTTTTTTGTTTTTGCTACATGTAATGCCTATTAGGGGGCTATAAGGGGGATTATGGAATCGTAAATCATCAACAGTATTGTTTGCTGAGAGCTTTTTGTTATTTTTGCTTATATTTATGAAAGTATGTGCATTTTCAACTTGTATATGCGTGTAAATATCTATTAAAATAAATGCAGAATAGTATATTCTTTAGCCTCCCTAGACAACTGCTGCATTTCTCAAGTCACTGTGCCAGTTAAGCTTTGCTTTGTGGTTGGAAGTGGCAGTTGGTATAATTATTAAAGAGAGGAGATTTTTGAGGATTCGAAGGATTGCTTATCAGCAAGTACTCTTTATGTGACTCTATAATACTTCCCTGTTCTGTAGTAGAGGTTTCTTTAAAATTCCCTCTTCTATCAAGAAGAATGAAATTTAAGAACTATGCTAACAATGGTAAACTCTATTTCTTGTTAATTATTTTTCAGTCTCACATAGTCACTCTTTCAGTTTATATTATCTGACTGACTAATACAAGATTCACATATTTTGGAATTTATTCTTTTTGACTGAAATGTTATTGAGTACAAGATACAGAATCTCAGTCAATCAAATAATATTAAAGCAATTATCAAAGCTTCACATGATGCTTCCATATTTTTAATATGAAATTTTTTATTTTCTTTTGGAAGCAGTTGTAACCTACTCCCTTGCATTTGCTCCATACACAAATGAAGGCTGGCACTAGGTACATAATTTCACAACATTACAGGTCAGTCTCAGAGGCTGCAGGACTATGGATGGAGGATCTTATTTTTGGCAAAAGTCTCACAGAGCCCCTCACTTTATCTTTCCAACTGTTTTACTCCTGAATCTGACCCTGTCTTTTAAATGGACGTCATGCAGTGAAGCACGGAAGTTCAGATGGCATAGATCTATTTTGAAACTTTTACTTCCAATACATCTCCTCTAGAACTTTAAGAAAATCAGTCTCAGATCAGGGTCCCATTGTGCTAGGAGCTGTACCAAAAAAAAAAGAGAGAGAACAAAGATGACTCCTACTCCAAAGAACAAAAATAAAAAAGAAGACTGGGAGGGGATGTAATAATACTGTTCAATTTTAATAGGCACTTAGGTATTAGTATAAGTATTAGTAGGCATTAACACTGTAAACGAAGATGTATTCTGACATTAGAGACCATGCTATATAATGTAAGGCTTTTCATTTAGGTAAGGTGTGTCAATGGAAGTGCCAATGGAAATGGCCTGAGACCAGTAGGACTGTACTTTCCACTTCTGCCACACTTTATCTAAGAGTAACTGAATTAGTCTTAGGTTTAACTTAGCCTATCTGGAGAAAGACTGACAAAAATAGATATATCCACTTGCTGTATTTGTACTGACACTGCTTCAGGTTAAGACTCTGAGATAAAACAGGGCCCTGCCCTGGGAAAACATTCCTGTCATGCCACTGATTTCATGTTCATACTTAGAGTCCCAGCTGCAGATAGATTAGGATCCTTGCTTCTTTGCCACTTATTGTTTAGAACTAGGATAAGGTTTTTCCCTAACAGCTGCCCAACTGTTGACTTTTTTTCTGCTCTTTTAGAACTCTTTTTTTTAATCATAGGACTGCGGTCTTTCTGCCAAGGTTATCAATAATGCACTTCATATGTGTATTTTTACAAAATATTCATATTGCACTGTTATTTAAATAATTTCTTTTGTCTCACATCTCCTGTTTTCAACAAATTTTTAAGCCTCAATCCTTTGAAATATTTTCTCTCTTTTGGGGAGGAACATTGAACTCTTCTTGATGCCTAACTCAAATGTGGAAACCAACACGACGTATCGCATATGCTAAGTTTGGGATATTGAAATGTCAAGTGCAATTCTGAAGAAGGTTTGAAGGACACCCAGTGCCTAAGGAGACAGATTGAGCAACCCTTTCCTGAGATACCTGCAGCCAGAAAAGATGAATGTGATCATGGCATAAAATAAATCTATTCAAACCTGGCAGCACCCTTGGAAGACGATAGCTGTGCAAACTATCCATGTTTGGCTCAACAAAGGGACAAACAACTGCAGAATATTCTGGTGATAATAGCGATGGAGATTTCCAGTATTCAGCATTCAGCATGCTTTCAAATGCAGGGTACATATCCAAGGTATCTTAAGTGTTAGCTCTTAGTAACATCCCAACATTGTCTTCTCATTTACTATTGCTCATATTAAACTGCATAGTACTGTACACATGCCAGTTTCCATTTTATTGAATTTGTTTCATTAGGGAATGCTCATTAGGTTCTCTTCAGTTAGCTGTTAGTCATGTTATATAGGCTTCATCTCTGTTTTTGTGGAGTGTGTGTTTAAAGCCCATTTCTTAAGGTCCATAGTTGTCCCAGGCCCACTCTTTTTGGGTATGAATTATGTGTACTGTAAAATTATGTATTTATTGTGTACTGGAAAACTGAAAGTGAAATAGATTTGAGGTGTGCTGCAGATTGAAAATTTAGATCATGTCCTAGCACTCTGGAACATGCTTCTGTGTGAATCACACATGGCCAAGCATCAGCTGCCTTGCAGTGCCATAACATGGCCCTTGACTGGTCACCCATGTGACTCATCATAGGAGGCTCCCAATATTGTGAAATACAAAGACAGATGGATTTGTAGGCTGTTTGAGCTCCAAAAGCCTTTCTGTAGAAAATGCTACAAGTGTCCTGTATTTCACCGTGAAAAGCACTGAGACACATCAAGGGGCACAGCAGCCTTAGTGAGCTCCGTGGTCCAGCCCCTAAGGTGTCATGCAGACATAATGATACTCATGAACATACACCTAGTTCTTTTGCCCTCTTCCACAAGCCAAACCTCCCAGTACAAAAAAGTGTTTTGATTTCAGCTCTTCCTTACAGAGAAAAGAAAGGTTTGAGATACATAGGGCAAATAATTATAATCATTACTGACAGTGTTAGTATTACAGTGTTCCACCTGCTCTCTGATTCTCCAGCATCGCACCAGCAACTCACTTGCTCAGTCTTGAGTGAAGCACTGCAGTTTCTTTCCAGCTCCTCCAGTGACGGAGAGAAACTGCAGTGCTGTTCAGGACCTGAAAATGTGAGTGCAAAAAATATGCTTTGCAGCTCTTGGGTTGGCAGAATGCCCCACCGTATGACCCAGCCTGCAGAGAACGACCTGAAGCGATGGAAATGGGACACAGCCTTTTCCTCTGCCATGAACAGCTGCACTGCACCTTCCTCCAGCCTCAAAGATAGTGAGAGATTATAGTTCTGCTTATAGCAATGTAGCTCACATCCTGCATTAACTTTGTGCATGACAAAGATGCTTCATTGTGGTGATACATCCTGTCTTGCAACCAGCTCACTAAATTGGTGAGATAAACTTGAGAGAATAAGATGCACTGTTCTGAAAGGTGATAGAGTTTATTTACATGCTCTGCAGATCAGAGAGCTCGAGAACGGGATTTGCCTCCCAAATAAAATTGCTTGGTTTTTATTCCGTGTTCCAATTCACATTCATATACTATTTGCTGTTCAGTTATTGTCCTTGTAGCTTCTTTATTTTTACTACTTTCCATATTTCTAATGCTGAACTTTTTTCATATTATTTTTCTCCATATAATTAAATTTGAATTTTCTAAGCAAACTTTCCTTGGCTTACTTATTTTCTTCTTGTGTTTGCAACCTCCTTTTGCTCTTCTGTTTTATCTCTGTTTTCACTAATATTTGCAGCACCTTCTAATTTAGTATCATCTATGAAACTTGCTATCTCCTTTTTAACACCCCTCTCAGATTATTAATAATACTGTTAAGTAAGACATGTTTAAGAGATTATGCTGCTTCCTTTTTTGCATTCTCAATGACTCTTTGCAGCATGAAACTTGAAGAAATATGTTTCCTTAAAGATCAATGTGAATAAATGGTAGGACAGACTGGTTAGGGAGAATATTGTGTTCTGAGGAACTGGCACCTCTGATCTTTCAACAAAAACCACTCCTACTTTACCCTCAGAGAGTTCACAAACTCACGTTTTACTAAATTTAAGTAGAATATTCACGGATTGCAGATGTAGCTAGAGGTTTTTTATAAATCCACTGCGCTGAAGAAACTGTCCTATCCAGCAGCATCAATCTATTAACTCTAACTTCAGCTCCTTCCATGCATGCTAAAATCCTGCTCTGCATGCCATTCTTGTCCAAGTACAGCCAGCTGAAACAAGATGATGTGCTGTTTATCTTCCTGCAAGGTAGCCAGAAATGGTACTGTGCCCATACTGCTCATAATATTTTGGCTGTCAATCACCTGCTACAAGTACCTGAACAGTAAAAACTCAGAGATAACTCCTTTCCGCTATCCATTAGGAACAATCTTTGGTCAAAATGTTCAGGTGTAATCAAAATACCAAAGAACCAAGGAATTTTCTGTTCTATCTTTCTCACCTCTACATTAATTTTGGTAAAACATAAAGCTATTTATTCAGTTGTTTAATGGTGAAATTTTACTGCTTTTTAAGACTTCTGTGTGGCAGGAAACTCTTAGACTAGCATTTAACCTAATTAATCAGCTTTTTCTGACTTTTCTGACTACACATCTGAAAAAAATACAAAAGATCATTTTTTTAATATATGTAAAATGCTATATTAGTAAGCATGTAATACAGTACATCATGCATGCTTCTATTTTGTTTTGTAAACCTCCAACCATCCTGTGAAGTTTTGTTACATTTTTAAGTATTTCTCATAATAATGCAGACAAGACTCTTCTAGCTGAAAATAATTTTAGTATTTTTTCTTTGTGATTACCAGTTTGTCTGTTGGTTAAACTTCAGTCAAGTGAAATGGATCCCAACATAGCTGTCTGGTGAAAATCAATATATAACTCAAAGATGTTCCATAATTTATTACAGACCTTTTAGGGTATCTCTCATCATTGCATTTATCAGAAATGTCTTGCCGTTTGCACTTCTGTTTGGGCTACCAACTGCTAGAGTTCAAGGTTGAACTGAATATAATTGACTTCACTGGCTGTTCTACTATCTGAAGCTACCTGTTTCACTACCTGAAGCTGTTAGACACAGTTTCAAATATAACATGAAGCAGGAATAAACAGGTATTGTCATCAAAAGAAGGAATCTGCTGCAGCCACTATTCCTGCTCTTGCTCTATTCCCAGATGTGCTTATGTGACTTCGTGGTGAACTGGATAAACAAAGTAATCTGGTCAATCTCTAACTCCTTGCTGGAGGGGATATGGGATCATTTTGATCGAGGTTGCTTTTCTGATCTTATATACTAAGTACTCAGACAAATACTTCACTGCATCAAGGGACACTGAGAAAAACAAAGCACCAAAGTCAGAAGGACTGGACTGCAGCAATGTCAATTTGATGCTTTGAAGCTATGATACCAGAAACAAGTATGATCACTACTGGGATTAAAATCAAATGGTACCTAAAATACATCAGTGGTCCTAGTGAACTGTAATGAAAAGGCAGTCATGAGAATTTTCCTGGAAATCACCGATCTAGGCAGCATAATTACTAAAACAAGGTAAATTATTAGCTAATTGGTAAAAGCATAAAACCTTCTTTTTCCTTAAGTGTTTCATATTACCTGATGAGAATTCCTCCCTAGTCTGTGAAGAAACTATTTATTAAAACTTTGCTTATTTTGGCTTGCTTACTTACTTTTAAACCTTCCCAGAATTTTGGCATTACCTCTTAGCCACTTTTTCTTCTTAGTTTCTTCTGAGAGATTTTGTCAGAAATCCTTTTGAAAAAATCAAAGTAAATTACTTCCTCAAGATGCCCTTTATACACTGTACTGTTGACTCAAAGAATTTAGCTGGTCAAGAATGTGTGATTTACCCTTGTGGCAGCTAGGCTGGTTTGATCATATCAGCATATATTTATCGAAGTGTTTCCTTACTTCCTCCTTAATGTACTGCATCTTTTTTTATAATACTGAAGAGAAGTTTGCCAGCCTGTGATACCTGGAGTCATTCTTGAATCCTTTTAAAAGATGGGAACAATGATAGACACTTTTCAAACATTACCTTTTTCTACTTTAAGTGAGGTATAGATTTTAGAGCTCCACTTTCACATTTTATGTTTCTCTTTTGCACTGAGTTCTTCTGTCTTTTAGTCACAAGAAACATATAGCAAAGAAGAAGTATTTTCAAAGATGAAATAGTAAAAGGTGACTGGTCTAAATGAGGTGATTTATTACTTAAAAATATTTCTTAACATTAATATGTAATTATGTGAAACTTTAAGAAACCTCAGTAACGAGTTATCAGAAGTAGAATTGTTTTGAGAATAACCAGTAATATTTTTTTTTAAGTGTCAAAAGGAATTAAATAATTGCAAAAAATGCACAAAATAATCTTAAAGGGCTTTTCATTGAAAAATTAAGCAGAGGGTGATGACCATTTATCCCGTAGAACAGAGAAGTGAAGGCCTTCATATTTGAAATTAATATTTTATCTGTCTCTCTTCGCCTCTTCCCTAATTCCATTTTTATCCACTTTGTTCTCTTTCTCTTTTCCTTCCCTGCTCCATAGGGTGCCAGTGAAGAGATTTGCTTTGATCTTTATTATATTTTGTAGATTTTCTTTTTTAAGTATAATTTTAGTTGTAGGACAGTGAAATAAGCACACTTTGGATGTTCTCTAACATATCTAAAAGGTGTGTAGTAGATAATAATCCTCTGTACAAACATACTATTTTTGAAGTGAAAAAAGTCTTAGAGACAACTTAAATTTTCCAGTACAGAACTTAGTGTTAACCAAAAGAGATTATGTATGAGGATCAAAGGACAATTAAACCCCATTATTGTTTAATACTGAAAAAAAGGAGTGTGTCAAGACTGTACAGGTGAAATGCAGTTTCTAACTGCTGAAAGACATGTGCAAATCAGTTCCAAACATATAAAGATCCAGCATATTCCTAGAATGCACTGAAAATTGATTTAGAATCAGAGAAACTTGGTTGGGTTTGTTTTATCAGTTATCTAAACAGTCATATTTCCGTTATCTGCTATTTTTAAAACTCTTTCTCTGTAATATTTAAAAATATTTCTCTCTGGGAAAAAATACTAATTCCGTTTTCAACCTTAAACTAGAAAATACAGCAAGCTTTTTAGAAATTGTGTCATGTCATGTAATGATCAATTAAAATAATTATTCCTTATAATAGTTCAAACTATTCTACTTCATGAGGAACCAGTGAGTTTATGAGAAAGTGGGCAATATGTGAGTACAGTTCAGCAGGGCAGTTGTGAGAGTATGGTGATACAAGTCACCCAGTGATTCTCCATGGATGAATCCCAAGGTATGTTATAAAGCAAATGCAAAGGATCTGGCTTTGAGCATCCTGATCTAGGGAAAGATGTCTCTGCCCATGTCTGAGGACTTGGACTAGGTGATATTTAAAGTTTCCTTCCAACCCAAAGCATTCTATGGTTCTCTGAAAAAATAAACTTGATAAAGGAACATTTCTTAGATGCTGTCATTATTTCCCTACCATCTAAGCTTATGAAAAATTATATGCAAAAAAACATTCCCCAAAATTTACCAAGAATGCTGTGAAAAGTATCTCATGAAGAGCTACAATATTATTCTGGACTGTGAATATTCTTACTGTATTTTCAAGCCCTGGCTCTATCACATATAACTGGGTGGCTCTACAGTATTTTTCCTGGTACCAGATTCCAAAACAGTCTTCGAGGGTGACGTATCATGAAGATGTTCTGAATATGGTGCCGAGAAAACAAAGTAAGAAAAGTGGCTGCTTAGGTAGCATGTGCTTCTGAAGAGAACTGAGGTAGGAAGCAGTATTCAGAGCATGTCTGCCTTCAGAATGCTCTCTCTTAGTGATAAGGAGCAAGGTAGGCTGGTGTTATCCTGGGCAGCACCAGGCAAAGCACTGCCAGGCTGAGGGAACTGGTGAGGTCACCTGCAGTACTGTGTCCAGATTTGGGCTCCTCAGTATGGAAGGAACGTACTGGGAGGAGTGCAATAAGGGCCTCAAAGATGATGAAGGGACTGGAGCATCTCTCCTATGAGGAGTGGAGTGGAGATCTGGGACTGTTCAGTCTGGAGAAGAGAAAGCTCAGGGGGATCTTACCAATGTATACAAACAACTGAAGGGAGAGTGTAAATAGGATAAAAGCTCTTCTCAGTCGTGACCAGCGACAGGGCCAGAACCAAAGGGCTCTGAAATACAAACTGAAATACTGGACACTCCTCCTGAAAAGCAGGAAAAAGTTTTTCACCTTGGTGGTGACTGAGAACTGGCACAGGCTGCCCAGGAATGCTGGGGAGTCTCTGTCCCTGGAGATATTTAAAAACCACCTGAGCATGGTCCTGGGCAAAAAAGTCTGGCAGTCCCAACTAGAACAGGGAGATTAGACCAGGCAACCTTGGGAGATTATTATAACCTCCACCGTTCTGTGATTCCGTGATAATCCTTTCATGATGGAGTAATTTTGCACCAGGAAAGGCAAAAGAATGCAATTGTACAAAAGCACAAAGTTTTTGTCCAGATTTTCCAGCATTTCTGATGCTGCAGAAGGGCAGCAAGAATATGTTGAAATAAAATATTAATAAATGGCAGATTGAAAAATACTATTTCTACTGCATAGAAATAGGAAAGCTAAGACCCTTTGAATGCAGTCACTAAACTACACCGAATCATCACATTTTTCATTTTCCAGTGGGTACCAGGAGTACAGTCCCTTCTGCTCCTCCTACTTTCTTTAAAAGAATTTGTGGGAAGAGGCCAATTTTCTAAACAAATTCCAGATAATTTATCCCTAATTTTTTGCACATACACGATCACTTTAAATAAATTATGATCGAAGTCTAATATATGAATCTTTCATTAAGAAATTACAGTACAAATAATCTTGCCAGAATCATTTTCCAAAACACATAGTAAATAATCAGGAGATAATGTTCTAAAGAATGTAACACCACAGCAAAGTCATTCAAAAGAAAGGTAATTTGATGAAAACTTTCTAATTGCTAGAAGCCTTTTGGACATGCTGGAAGATACCAACTCTTTTTACAGGAGATAATGTAAGTAGTAAATAACAGTTTGTATTTTATCCAATTTTGCTTTTAACATTTGGAAATGATTTACTTATACTGAGAAATAATGAAGGAACAAGAAAATTTCTTCCTTACCAACATACGATATGCTGTTACCATCAATTTCGTTTATTAGAAGTCAATCACTGTTACAAAACCTCAGAATTTTAAGACAAACTCTGTCTTGACATCTGAGTAGGCAAAGCCTGAAAGATGATCACTTCTAGGCTTTAATTTCTGATGTCTTAGATCAAATCCCTTCACAACAATTGACTTCAACTATGTGAAAATATGCTTCATGTGTTCAACTTAGTCAAACATGCTATTTGATATCTCAAAGGAGAACTTTTGGTTTTGCACAGTTTGGAAAAGATTTATAATAAATTTAATTTGAAGAAATGCCTTAGGCCAATATGGTTGTCCTCAAAGCACATGTCCTCAAAGAAGACAATGCGCAAGTCTGAAGTTTCTCTTAAAGCAAAAATTATGACCCATTGCCTTATAAATAATACTAATTTCAATCTGACCTCCCTCTGCATGTAAACACCAAACCACCCTGTGAAAAGAATCAAGAAAACTTTCAGATCATACAGAATACTTAAATTCTGTATAGCCCCTCCCAGTCACTTTTTAAAGTAGATGTAGATTCTGTTTTACTGTAGAAAAAAAAGCACATGAATTCATGACCCCATTCTGGGGCATGGGGCGACAGGGAGGTAAGTTGCTATCCTTTTCACAACAACTTTGACTCAAAATGAGGCCCTACAACACAGGTGAAACAAATAACTTCCAAACCATGCCCAAGAGGCTCTACAAGCAGTGTGCATGAGGGAGCATTTCAATGTTAATAACATGCAGATTATATAAACATAGCCTTACTGTGTCTGACCCGAAGGGTCGTGATGAGAAAATAAAGACAAGATCAGAAGAGAGCTGAGAGAGCTCAAGTATGTCAAAAGTGTTACTCTTAAAGGGCTTTCCTGTAATAAATAGCATAATGGGAACCAAACAGCCTGGCATAAGATGGAACAAACCCTAGGCTTTCCTAGGATAATGTTCCCAGGAGGGAACAGCAGAAGAAGTGTATTCTCATGTCCAAAGACAATGCAGACCGCTAATGTTTCAAGGGCTGTGAAAGGAACAGAGTGTAACAGAGTCTAAAAAGTTGTCCCAAGTGACAAACCTCATTTTTCTGAAAATAAAAATTCTCGCTTGAAAATGATCCGAAATATTTCTTTTTCAAATAAAAGAAAGTTCATGGAATAATAAATAATAACAAATGCTGAGTTATAATTCTGTCTTTTAAAATTGGCTGCAATACTCTGAGACATCTTTATGAGGTATGGAAATTTTTTTCTTCAAAATCAATTAGAAATAAATTGCACCAAAAGAGGCAGCCAATTACACATCCCTACAAATTCCCAAAATTGAATAATAAATTTTGATGGCAGTGAAAGGGTTGAAGTGGGGATCTATTCTGGCATTATCTTTTCCAGCTCAAATGTTGCATTTGTGTTTGAATTCTAGCGCATGTTACTCACTGTTATGTTTGTAACTACCATTGAAACACCAGCTCTGTGTAATCAAAAAAGTTTGCTGTGAGACTGTCATTCTCACTTGATTCTTACACTTCATCATTTCCACAAACCACCAGATACAGTAAGACTATACCAGTTATCATTATTCTCTGCTGTTCTATAAATTAATTTCCAATTCACAAGACAGAACTTGTATTGAATCCACTTGAGACTTAGAAAAGCAGATCTCCGGTGTAATATTTGATCACACAGTGAGGCAGAAGGCTTTTTTTTTTTGATTTTTTTCCTAAAGGTCTGACCTTAGAAGACGCTCAAGACCTTTATGAAGACTATGATGGCCCACTTGAAAGCTTACAGGAAACAAACACACCAGCATTCCAACCTATACATCCTACCTTGCCTGAGAAAGGCAGCAGAAATGTCAGTACAATGTGAAAATGAGTTTCCATATCTGACTCTTTGTGATAAACTGGATGCAAAATGAAAAAGTAAAAAGTCTTCCTTAGAAAAGAACACAGACAGGATGATAGGATGCAGCCTGTTGAATTGCAACACTATGGACTTGATCCATGTCAGAGTGATCAAATCAATCAATTCTCACTGATCAAATGAATTACAATTATATATAACTCCTTAACTAGATATATGGACAGCATAGCAGTTCTGGCTAATATAGTACATATTAAAGGACTCAACTGGGGTAAGAGTGGTCTTCCTTTTCATAGATGGGTCAAGCAAGTTACTTCAGAATGAGTAGTGCTGCACCCTTTAACAGATCTAGGCTTTCTGAAGTCCAACACAGAGGGATTCAAATTTTAGTGGTCAGATTATGGAGTTCCTTATAGGAGGAATTACTCACCATATATAATATGCTTGGAGTTCTCAACAACATTGTTTGCTTTTAAAAATAATTCTTATTAATTGAAAAGGAATTTTAAAATTTCATATTATAATTATAAATATACTTGCAAAATGCAAGAATTACGGTAGTCATGAGTTATCAGCAAAGTATAAGTATAGTTTATACCTCTTTCCTTGTATTTTCATTTTTCTTTCTACATGACTCACAAGCTGTTTTTAAAGCAACATGCCTGAGAATTAGTTCCAGATCTTTTATGCAATATTATTTCTATTATTTGATCATTTAAAATAGTAGATCAGAAGGGCACCATTTGTAAGAAAAAATATTATTTTTACCATCAAAAAAAGGGTTTCACATTAGCAAAGCATATAGAACTAAAACCAGCAGACAAAAAGATCAGCTCTCACTGATGCTAATGTGAGCACAGGTTAACTCTGTTTTAGGCTAGGACATCATTTATCCCAGAGTTTTTACTTATTTGAAATAAGTGGACAGTATTCAAATAATTGCATCTGAATATTAAATTATTAATAGTACTATAGCTGACAATAGTAGAAGCATTATTAAAAGTGAAGACTTAAGAAAAACATATTATTTATACACAGAAATCAGAACTGACATCTTCACCTTTTTGGGCAGAACACTCTGGAAGAATTGTTTTGCAGAACACTCTGGAAAAAATTGTTACAAAACCACAAGAAAAAATAAAGTTCCTGAGGCCGAATTCTCTGGAAAGGGCTATGGAATTTTTTTGTTTGCTTGGTTTTTGCTCATCTTTCTCTCAGATGCAATATTAGGACAGCTTGGGAGTTCTACTTTTAGAAAAGAGGGTTTTGGAACAAAGGACCATACACAGTCACCTTCCATATTTCCATATGTGGGTATAAGGCAAATATAAGAGTGGAATAAATTATTTATATATGGGTATATATGTTAAAAAATTTGGTTTATTTAATGTTTACCACAAATACTTTTCCATTGTTCCTACTGAAAATAAGATAATTGAAACTGGTCATACTATACATGGTTAATATGTTTTATCACAACAAAAATTTACTTCTCTAGCCAAGGTTCAGAATGCCATGCAGGAAATCATTAAGAAGTATTTTACTGCTTTCCAGCATGTTTACATGAACTAATTTTATAACATACCTGCAAAGATGGAAGAAGCCAAAGAATTATTGCTGTTGGCTATTTTTAATACGATGTACTCAGCAGATAATTGTGTTTGCCTTAATGTTAACTAATGCCCCTCCTACTGTGTTTTAAAAGGAAGTGGATCAGCAGGAAACATTTAATTTACAGCTGCTTCATGCTGTTTATGAGAAAATCAGCTACCAGAATACCAAATGGTTATTTTATGTATGATTTATTTCTTCCTTATTGATAAAAATTCCTCTTTTAGAAGAAAACTCACATTCCAAGAAACGGGGAGAAATATTTTAAAAATACATGAAATGTCAAAAGTTCAGTGGTTTTTTTACATATTGTAGTCTATACTCAGACTATTCCAGTGTTAAGAATGTTTGTGAAAAGGTGTCCCTCAAGGTTGTAGCTAAGGAAACACAGTTGTCCTCAACAATTCTACATCCTAAAAGTTAATAGTATTAATCACTTTCAATGTCACTGTGTCAATGAATGCTCAGCAAGAAATCTGAAAAGCAAAAGTAGAAGGTTTTTTGAATTCTGTTTTAATTATTTTAGGATGTTTGGTTTTGCTTTCTTATGGGGGATGTGACTTTATTTTCTTTTTTTTCTGATTTACAGTACATATCATCATAAAAAACACCTATAGATGTGCTTATACAAAATTCCATACAGTATTTACAAGGACTTTTCAAATCAACTCACAGCTAGCCTTTTGGGAATGCCAAACAAGAAAACAGGGAAATAAAACAAATAGTTGCCATTTAGCCTCTAGTATAAATTTAATATTACACTGAAGGGTTATTTCACTTAGTCTTATTTTCTTGCACTTTTAGGTACTGCAACTCTCCATGTCTTCATAGGTTTATCTATCAAAACCACGTCCTCGAAAACTGGTTGTGAAGTCTAGTGTTTTTAAGGAATTTTTAGTGCAGTTGAGAATGGAATTTGGTCAAATACCTGCTTTAATTTCCTGGGTTTGCCTGTCACCTATTTCCCTGGAAAGCACAGGGATATCTAACAAAACCAAAACTGGCCAAAGAAAATTATACAAGCGGTTGAGAAGATTTACACAGAAACAGCTGAAACTCCACTTGGAACCAGAAACAGCTTGTGAAATGACAAAACAACCTGTGAATTTTACTCTTGTAAAATTGGGGGAAAGAAAGCCTTGCACTGATACTGAAATTACTTCTGTGATTCTTGTTTATTTCAAAAATGCTTTTATAATTAACAGTATAGATGTTGTTCAGGTTTCCTAAGTTTCACTTATTTGGCCTCCTAGATACAGAACATGGAGAACTAGATATCTAGACAAGGTAAGTGTAAAGCAAGTTCAGCTTCTCTGCCCTCAGCCCTGCTCCTCCTTTTCCATCCTATCCTTTCCAAATGTTTTGTAGTTTATACGGAGATGAATTCAGCTGGGAATTATAGCATGGCTTTTTAGCATCATTTTTTCCAACAGATCTAGATTTAAAACTCTTCAATTTCATAGCTCTTACTGAGCGGACTTTTTACACACCACACAGTTTATAAAACAATTAACTAAATTAACTGATCATGTAAGATACTGCACAGAACAATGTATGGCCTTAGAATACCACAGAACCTAGTAAAACCTTTCTACATGGAAAGATCCAAATGACGCCATTTATATATTGCTTCACTTGGTTTTAATCTGAAGCGAGTCCAACAGAACTATCTCAACTAAACAGTGTGAGGCAAAGTAAATGTTGTAATCTTTCCTTACACAATACTTAACAAAACAATAAGGTAGGCCAGCAGGATAGCAAACCATCCTGTGTTGCAGTGCCAAAATGAAAACTATTACTTATACTGAAACACTAAGGATGTGGCTGCTGAAAATTAGGTGTTTACTTGCTTTTGTAATTTATACTATCTTGAAATTATTAGAAGTAAAATGTGGTATGGCCACAACAAATGTATTGGAAATTGATTTTTTCTTATACCATTTATATATACTTATTGTAATTATAGTAGTATCATTACAACTGTGATCATTGAAGTGTATAAAAAAATTATAAAACCAAACAAATCAAATACTGTAAGAAGAAAATATTTTTTAGGCAAAACGATATAGCTGGGAGGAAAAAAAAGTGCACTACCAGAAAAGCTGGGCTTGAAGTATACAACTGACACTTGACTGCTAAAACATTGCTATATCAGAAACAAACTATTTTCTCTTCACAGAGAAAGTATTAAACATTTCACATGTATTATATGTGTCTTGTGTATAGGTATTTTCTGATGAGACAGCCGTCATAAATGAGGACTTCCATGTGTCTTCAACAGAGCATTTTAGCACATCTTTCCTTTAAAAAGATTGTATAGTTTTATGAAACATCACTAAGTACACATAAGACTCACCATGCCAAAAAATTAAATATGACTTCCAGACATATCATTTCATGAAAGATTTGGTGGCTGGAAATTGACTATGGGAAAAGAATAATTTCAATATTTAGCAATAATTGTAGTACTTAGCTTGTTCTGCTTATGTTTTTTAACAAGGAAGTAATTCCACAGTTCCACACTCTGAAAAACAGCTTTTCTGTTTTAGGGAAATCTGTTGGCTAAATATCTCAAAAGCTACTCTAAGTTATGTAGACCCTTAAGTAATTACTTTCACTGATAAATGAGACACTGAAGGTGTAAATGGCCTGTCCTGTTACCCAATAAGAATTGTATCTGAGGTTGTTTTCATTAACAGAGTTTGGATCAGAAATTAAAACCTGGTAAAAATTACAATGAAAATCTAACCAATTAGAAATAGCAATAAGTTGTTTAACAAGGAGCAGATGTGATTTTGGGGAAGAAAAAGAATTCTTACTTAAGAGTGTTTCTAACTTCTGAATAAAATAATTTTATATTTACTCTTTGAAGATCCTTGCAATTTTTAACTATTACCTTATCTGTGTCTCCTTCTTCAAAACTCTTTGTTGTAGGGATCTAGCAACCACAATTACCTTCTTCCTCTCAACAGTGTTGTGAAATATTTGTGTATATATAAGGAGTTAACTTTCAGTGTATTTCTACAGTGTCCCATGGAGCAGCTTTTTGATGCACTTTATAGATTACTAAAAGTTTACTATTATCTATTAAGGTTCTCCAAATTAGTACACACTAAGGAAAACCAGGTAAATTTATTGTGATATTTCCATTTCATTGTAGATAAGTAATCATTAAAAAATACTAAGGGGTCACAATCAGTCCAAAAGCACAAATCAACCAAACAATAAATGTGCTAATACCTTAAAATCTAAAGCAACTTCTTGATTTGTCAGCCTGTGCATTGAAGTCAGTTTGAGGAGTTACTGCCCACATCAAATCCTGAATCTCTTTGCACAGCTAAGATTTCTCCTTTTAACTGTTCCTAAGAACCTTAACATAAGCCCTGCAAACAAAGAAAAACCTGTGTTCTCTCACTTTTTCCTGTACCTACATAAGTACATGCAGTTCTCAGAATGGCTCTGTTTTAATAAAACTTAATTGTGTCTTATACCTTATCTTATACATAAACCAGCCAGGTTTCTTTTCTCAAGCTTTTCTCTCCCATTCTCCAAATCTCATGAATTTCAGATATTATCCACCCTGTCAGAAATGTCTTTGGGCATTTGCAGACACTCGCGAGAGAAATTCAGTAGTCACCCATACTTGTTTTTCAAATGCCTAGAAGGACAAGAAGTCCTGAAGTTTATACTTAGAAATTCTATCAAATGAAAATGCATTACTGTTCTCCAGGTCTGTTTATTGCAAGTCTTCAGTCACTCCAATGTTACTGGTTATAATAATAATTATTACTTCCCCTTCTTACAGTACTAACAATTATATAGTTAGAAGAGTCTGCTTTATATGTCATTATAACTTATCTGATTCTCTCAGTCTTACAATATTGTTCTATTAAGTTCTATTGTGAGTGCAGCCAATCTGCAAACCTTTTACTTATCAGTAATACTGTATTCAACAACTACAGCTCTTGTGTTCACACCTAATTTAAGAAATAGCAATTTAAATATTTTCAACATGTAAGTTTAACTTATTTTAAGGTGATACTAATTTTATGCCTTTTTAATAGTATTTTTTCACATTATGTTTGAATTCATTGCAATCTCAAGTGAGCAAGAAATCCCATGCAGTATTATGTAAAATCCTGCACTCATTTAATAAGTCATTTTTATCAAATGATTCTGTGTGACGAACAAGCATGTTTAATTAAGAGCAGCAAAAAATGCTACAGTAAATTGCAGGTTTGCACTGAGGTTTTTTCTATTAAATTGTGCAGTTTTAAACAGGAAGTTATGTAAGAAAGATGATACCAATATGCCAATTCTTTTTAAAATATCTATACTGAGAATATACTTCAGATAAACTAATGTGCTTTAGTCCTGGCTGCTGTAGATTTCCCCTAAGCATTTTTCTATAGGGCAAAATGGTGCACTGAAAATCTGCTGAAGCAATATGCTACTATTTAGCAAGTTCAACATTTAAAAACGGAGTAGGTAGTATTCCTGTAGCCTTTACTAGATCACTGTAAAAGCCACCAATCTGGCATGATTTAACATGACACATAAAAGCTGCTGTGAATGGAACAGCAACAGTACTACAATTATAAAGTTATATAATGTACATTGTACAGAAAAACTCACATATCTTCGGCATTGAAATAATTTTCTTTTTTTTATAGCTATTTCCACTTCAACTCAAAACACGAAGCTTTCTAAATCTTCTGTTTAAAGACTGAAGTAATTCAGTATTCATCCTAGACATCTGCTCTAACAGACAAATCCAGATGAACTTTGTACTTTCGCTTCAAATTTGCCCTTACAAAAAGAAATTATGTAATGGTATACTATTATGCTTCACCTCATCATTTTTCAAACATCAAGGGTTTCCTAAACCCCTTGTATGTTCAAATAAATGATCATAAGTATTCAGGACCAAAATGCTCCAGATAAAAAAATGACAGAATTCCAGGCATGGATTAAGCACTATAGTGCCCATTTACGCTTTCATTACTTAGAAGGCAAAGGCAGGCTTTTGCAGTAAGATTCTGTACCATATTTTAATGTTCTTGAATCAGGTGCCAAGCAAAAAATTAGTATAATTGTTATTGAACACCTAAGAACACTGTATTCTCTTTATCCAATTCTGTAAAACTCAGTTAAATTCTTGTCCTTAAATCCTCAAGATTCATGACAATTCATCAGTTTCAACTTTATTCTGGAAACTACCAATATATTTTTCTCAAAAGAGTGTACTAATTAAACAAATTTTATATTGAAAGTGTACCAGATGACAATCCATTAATCCATCTGTCAAAGACTGCTTATCTGTTTTCACTTTGATCATCTAGGTTAAGATTTCTTTTAAAGGTCACAGTTAATTCAGTCTTCTGAATTTTACTTTGTGCACAATGTCGAAGAATGTCACCACAATAATCAGTAGTTCTGTGCTTGTAAAGTGAAAATGTTCCTAATGAAAATCCCGTCTGTGTTTATCTCTCATTCATGCTTCTTTTTCCTCAAGTCATGCTTGTTCAAATAACACAGAAACAAGTGAAACAACATGGGAAAAAAAGAAGAAAGTGATATAATGAAATACTTTAAGATGCAATATTTTTAAGCTGACTCATTTTTATTTCCTATTTCCTCTATCAGTTTAATACAAACCTCTTCCTTAATTATTTACTAATTAATGAAGTCTGGAGAGATATGGAAGGTTAATTATTTTTTTTTTTTTAACATTGAATGGTAAATGTAAAGCATAGAACTTAGACAGTTTTTGTTAAAAAAATCCAGAGTCACTTCAAGCAGTGGCTCGTCTACTCTTACACTTTGTATAACTAATAAAATCAGCACCATTGCTATTCTTTATGTCTGCCCATCTTTCTTAATGAATTTTCGTCTGTTTCTATATCTTGGCTCAAAAACCCCCAATACTTCCCAGCCTACAACTGATTTCCCACATACAACCGAAGTGCAGCATTTTGCCTTTTTAAGTGGCTACCAATGTTCAGCATATGGGTTTTTTTTTATTCTTAGTTCTCACAGCACAAAGAAAGCAATGCTCATTTGAAAACAGACTGACTAGGAATTAATTCAAGCTCAAATAATCTTGACTAAATAAGAAACTCTGTTGTATTATAAAAATAAGATAGCATTTCCAACACTTTATGGCTATGAAATGCCATCATTTACAGATTATCAAGGTAGGAGGGCAAGCAGATTTCATTTTGTAAGGTCTTTTTCTCCTAAGTATAGAAAATGAAGATAAGTGCATCGTATGAGGCAAGCTGAGAAGAGAGGTTAATGTTATTTCCGTTCTCTTGCATGTTTGAGGGACTTGTTTTATGGATCAGAATTTTAAAAAAGAAGCAGAAAAATATCAAGGCCAAAAGGGACTATAACTAAATTAGTATGACCACACTTCCTCTGCAGGCCAAAGAATCTCCTGCTATTACATCAAACTAAATGTCTTTGTAAAGATTCCAAGTAATGACAATGTAAATCATGTGTTCCAAAGGTTAGTTACCCTTATTTATAAAAGAGATGCACCTTATTTATTAGTCTGGATTTGTCTACATTCAGTTTCAAGCTTCTGGACCTTATTAAATTCTTTACTGTTTAAGGCCATTAAATACTAGAAATCTCATTTTCATTCACCATATTTGTGGACTCTGATCAAATTACATCTGAATCCTCACTCAAACATATTGAACATATTGAGCTTTCTAAGCCTCTCATTATAACTCACATTACAACAAGCCCACAAACATTCTTATAGCTATTTCTGAATATTTTTTCGATGATTTTTCTTTTTTGAAATATAACAACCATAACTGAAAATAATATTACAGGAATAGTCTAATCTATGCCATTGCCATTGTTGTCCTAATTCTCTATTCCTATACCTATTTTATTTCAGCCAACAGTACAGAAAAAAAAAGTGATCTACACACCTGAACACATTACTCTGATCCCAGAGTACAAAAAATCTAAAACAACTTCTGAAGAAAATAAACCATGAAATACATGAGGGTAAATGGAAAATGAGATAAAATGACATGACTAGCAAAGCAATCCTGCTAGAATGACTGGATATCTTTAATAAAAGAGCAAATGTTATGGACAAATAAAAAGCAGAGTAATATTTGTCTAGATGTCTGCAATATTCTGCATAAAGTTTTACATAAAATTTGGGTTATTGATGCAATTGTAAGAAGTAAGGAACTGGCTGTGGAGGAGATGCCAACTCCTATGTGCTAGACCTCCGCCCTAGAGTGAAGTTAGTAGTGGAGTTCCTCAAAGATCATCTTTGAGAACAATCTTATTAAATATTTTTAAAACTGCCTGGCATGGAAAGTAGGAGTGATGTCAATGCCTCCTAACCATGTGTCAATACAGAGAACTGAACTAGGATAAAGGAAAAACTGGGTGACTCAGGGACTGGAGTAATAGAAGTGTCACGACATTTAATAATAGGAAGTATGAGGTTGGGGCACAGGCTCAGTGCTCAAGGCTTCTTAGCAGTATATACCAAATTGGATTTTGATGCCCTCAAGGAGAGGATAAAATTACTTATTTTCTCAACATGAACAGGCTTCAAAACTGTATTTTGTGGTGATGACAGAGGAACCAGGACAGGAAGATCTTCCCTGAGAAGTTTGTGTTGCTAAGCTAAGCAACTTCCCTACCACCAGTAACAAACAACCATGGTCCCACTGCCTTCTGCACAATCCCCTCTCTGTCTCGGGGCTGGGGCCATGCACACTGTCTGAGGAGAGCAGTGGAAAGCTACCAGTAGAGGCAGAGAAGTGAAAGGTACTCATGGCAGGTGAAAAGAACCTCCAGTTACAGCAGCAGATAGCCAAGATCCCACTTTCCTCTGTGCTCACTTCTGTCGATGGTCAAATCCTCCCAGAACGCTACGGTGTCTCCAGTCTGGAGAAGTGAAGAGAAGGCGACAAAGGTCACAACTGAGTAAAGCTTCCCAGTCCCATCAATATAATTTGTGGCTATCAGCCATGAACCACCCTGTTAGAAGCAGGGACTAGCTTTGAGCTCTTAAATTCATCTTCCACTCCACCATGTTGAAATGAACTCCTTTCTCTTTTGTTATCCCCTCTAACAGCCAAGTTGACAGTGTTGGGGAAGAGGTGAGAGCAGGAGGGGATGAGTACACAGCCAGCATAGCAGCAGTCACATGAAATTAATGCTCTTGTGATCTTGGCACCCTGAGCTGCTAAGAGAGGATGAAATATGGGAGCAATTCTGTACCATGATGATTCTGCAGACGCATCAGTCTGTCATCATACACAACTATTTATGCCTAAATCTAGTTCTGTGACAGTTCCTCAGAAACTAATACACAGAAAACCTATTAGGGAAATGAAGATCATAACATATCAGTCAATCTCAGGACAACTGAGCCACCAATGTGATGCAACCCTACAAGGCAAACATGACCTTAAATCAGAAATGATCATTTCAGTAGAGCAAGAGAAGCCTTTATGCTATTTTACATTGCACTAATGAGCCCCTGTGTATACAGCTACACAGAATTCTGGCAACTGATATTAAAGACAAATGGATTCAAACTGGGACACATGTGGAGAACAGTTACTAGGATGATCAGAGAATGGAAATTTCCCTGTTTTTTAAGAACAAAGTTAAAGAAAGTGATAGCGTGCTCCCTTCTTTCCTTACCTCCAATTCCACCATAGTTTGTTCTTGCTTCTGCATCACCTGCACCTTTCTACCAGCCCAAATCCTCCTGTATCTGTGCAGCGATATGGGTCAAGGAACTAATAATCAATAAAAATCTTTCAATCATCAGTTTCCTGATGGGATTTCTTTTCTGAATATGTAAATCTATGCTGGCACACAGAAAATAAGGAGTGAAGCTGAGCTAAGAGTAGCAATGCCAATTTATGATGCAAGAGCAGATTATTGTTTGCCAGTAAAGATGTTGAAAGGGAACACCAAGAGGAACATAGATGTTTAAACATAAGGACAACAAAAGCTTGGAGAAAATGGTTTCAGACTGGAAATCAGAAGTTTTAGCTGTCACAAAAGTACAGTTGTAGTTTCAATTACAGGGACAAAGGCATAACCAGTTCTTACAGTACAGCTACTCTCTGCTAGCACTTCAGAAATTATTTTTCTATCCCATATTTAACAACTGTTCCATATTTTTGATGATAAATATACATTTTATTGTGTTGAAGTGTAGTATTTTTTAAAATTAATTTCCAGGAAGTTAGAGACTAGTAAATTAATAAATAAAAAAATAGTACTACTGTACATCCTAACAAACTGTGACATCTGGAAATGCTACTAATGGTAGTATTTACTAGTAAAGGTAAAAGAAACTTCAGGCAGGGTGTAATTTCTCTAAAATTCCAGAATAATTCCAACAGGTTTTTTCAAATAATTACCTCCCATATGTGGTGTGAGACTTTCACATGTGCCTTGTACACCTTGAAATCCATTATAAAACTTGTGACCTGATTTTTAACATAGTTTGGTGCTTAGTATTTGGGGGATTTTGAAACTTGTCCACCTGTTTATGTGTTTAAAGCCATTATTTGACTGTGAAAAGGCAAAATAAAAAAAATTTAAAAAAAAAAGTTGTTAAAACAGAATTCTTTTTAAAATCACCAAAAAGGTTCCAAAATATAGGTAATCTGTTTTCACATATGTTAAGTGGGTATTTAATGTAAGATGGGGAAAAAAAGGAAGCACCTTCCAAAATCTTTGATGCCAGTTTTGAACGTGGTTAGAGCTCATGATTTTGCATGAGAAACTTGACAAACCTATGGAGGCTTGAAACACATCAACCTGCAACGATTGGATTATGTTTAAACACATGTGCTAACTCTTACTTTTCATACCAATCAGTTGTACTGTGGAAGCTCCTTTGGGAGCCTGTGCTGGGAGCAATGAATGTGCTTTGCTTTGCTGGTTTGTTTTCACATTCTTTGCATTGAAACACAGACTTTGGGAATTAGTTTTCTAACAACTTGATAGAGACTGACTATTAGATACTAGAAACATGCCTTGATACCATTTTAAAGAGATTCTAACACATTTAATTAAATTGAGACGTAATTCAAGGGTTAGCTGAATTATACTGTTCGGCATAATCACACAAACAAAATATTTTATATGCCACTTGTTAAATAACATTCATATGTGACCACATAAGTTTAAAACACTGTGTCTAAACATATTAAAAAGCCCTAACAAGTTTTCAGATTTTACACTGGATTCTGCTTTCTTCCCCCTCAAAACATGCTCCCTTTGTGCCTCACACTTCTACACTGGCACACTTGAAATATCTACTTTTAAAATATAGACTAATACACACAAAAGAGCATGTGAAAAATATGCAAAAAACAGTAGTGTAAAAGAAATTCAAAACTCAAATAGTATTTGCAAATAAAATAATTTTTATGATACCTTAAAACACATTATTGCAATCTTCTAGGTAAGCTTTTTAAAAAATTAAATTTTATTCTGTCCTAACAAACATCGGAATTGATGTGATGGAGGAGTTCCAGTTGTTTTTTCAAAGTACTTTAAGAGTTACAAGTCTAGAATTGATTGACAGCAAAAAAAAGTGTAAGAGATGCAAAAACTATGAACCTAATACCTTGCTTATCATTGCTTTTAATCAGAATATTAGAGATTTATATTTTACAGCAGATTTTATAAGAGATATCACTCTTCACTTGAGCATTATTACCACCTGTGTGATCCTCTAGTACTGCCAAAAAGCATTTCAAGACCAATATAGAAAGAAGTCAAATACATCTGACAAACAAAATAAATTATATTATCCTGGTTATTCACAATATATATGTACTCCTTACCTTTGAAATATTAATGCAGCGATTGTAATTGATTTATTATGTCACACTAAAAACTGGTATAATAACATCTTAGCACACTTTTCAAATTACTTCCATTTTAGATGTGTAGATCCAGGCTGTTATTATTTTTAATGAATAGCAAACATCATACCATTAATAAATAACATATAATAAAAATATTTTTGTATGTCTCATTCATTGTTAAAACATCACCTTCCCCTCAAAGGGACATGGTATGTCAATTTTTTGGAAATTCCTGCTACACAGCAAACTGCTCATATCTGCTTTTCCTCACCGAAAATGCCAGCAAATTTGGAACACTTGTCTTCTTCTAAAAGAAAAATGTATCAAGTTTGAAAACTCTTTTAAGCTCTTTGCCACAAGTTATCCAGAGAACCTCAGTGTGGTGCCAGGGATTTTCATGGCCCCTCCCACCTCGTTACAGAGCCAGGTAAAGATGCCACTGTTTGAAGGGCTTGTTTTTGTCAAGGTATAACACTGATGTCACCCTGTAGCACTTTGTGCACTCCTGACTCAACCACTTTGCTGCAGTAGCTCACCCCTGAGCGATGCAGTGAGGGAGTTTCGTGTGCAGTGCTCTCTGTAGCCTGGGTCTGGAATCCCTTTTCTATTCCAGTCAAAGCAGCCACTCCATCAGTGGCTACATTTGCAGTTTTTCTGTAATACATTGTTTTTTATTCAAGAAGCCACTTCTTGTTGAGAATAGATCTTCTCCATTACATCTAGAACTGTAAATGTCCTAATACTTGTTTCTTCAAATCTTCAGCAGTGTCTTCTTTGCATCTTTCAACAGTATTTACTGACAAAGGAGTGCATTTTAGATTGCTGCTGTATTGTTTTACCTGTGTTGTTTCAGTGATTTTTATCATTGTGGGAATAATGATTGTTTCCCCAATGGCATGTGATCTTTTGCCATTACCTATGAAACGTCGAGATTTTTATTATTAAGTTTTGCAAAGTACTGGATTGACTCAATATGACTCAAAACATCACTGAAAAAATTTGTGAAGGTTTGTCTTAATGTTCTAAATGCATAGTGTTCTAAACAGCTTGCTAACCATAGTAGCTTCATACCACCTTTAGCTGATATCTCAAGACAAAATAAACACTTTTGGTGAACTTCATTAATAACGGTGGATGCCAATTCGTAGAATCATCGAGTCATAGAATCATAGAATGATAGTTCAAACCCCCCTGCCGTAGGCAAGGACAACTTTACTAGATCAGGTTGCTCAGAGCTCCATCCAGCCTGGCCTTGAATGCTTCCCAGAGATGAGGTATCCACAACTTCTCTGGGCAACCTGTTCCAATGCCTTGCCACTCTCACAGAGAAAAAAATTCTTCCTAATGTCTAGTCTAAACCTACCCTCTTTCAGTTTTAAGCCATTCCCCTCTTTCCTGTCACTACATGCTCAGGTAAAAAGTCCCTCTCCATTCTTCTTGTAGTTTCCCTTCAGGTACTGGAAGGCCACAATTAGGTTGTCCCAAATCATTCTCGTTTCCAGGTTGAAAAAACCAAATTTTCTCAGCCTTTCCTCATAGGATATTTCAGTCTTGATAATTTTTAATGTGTTTGATCAACCTGCTGTCAGATCCAATCAGATCACCATTGTTTCTGATGTCATGTGGTTGACAAAGAATTCACACTTGGAATAGAAGTGTCAGCTCTACCATTTTCTTGTTCCCTGCTTGTGCTCAGTATTATCTTCAACGACAGTTTCTTTAGGGGAATCTTTTTAAGCCACTTGTCCATTTTGTGAGGGTTAAT
Organism: Vireo altiloquus; assembly: GCA_013396875.1. Taxonomy (NCBI): domain Eukaryota; kingdom Metazoa; phylum Chordata; class Aves; order Passeriformes; family Vireonidae; genus Vireo; species Vireo altiloquus. The sequence goes on from VZRF01015561.1 coordinate 1,015,814, forward strand.
ATAATCAAAACTAGGTAATACCATCTGTAAATCCAGTTAAGCAGGCACGTGGAAATGGGAATTTAGAAATACATTGAAAACAAGTTAGTGAGGGCACCACTGTCAGCCCCTCTGCATTGTGGAGCACCCAGCCCAGTCTTCCCTCAGGACACCTCAAGTGCCATACCTGAGGTGATCATCTGACCAAATGAGGGCAGCTGTTTCATTTTGGGTTTTTTCCCCTTCTTTAAAGACAGACCTGTTGGAGGAGCTACCACTGAAGCAAGTGTGAGCAATGTGATCAGATGGAGCATAAGGAACAGCACCAAAGAGGTTGTGTTGCTGGTGCTGCCCGTTAATCTGGATTTCTACTGAAGGGAGAGGAATTGTCCCAGTAAGATCTAATGAATCTGAACAATTTGAACAGTTAAGGACTGGGTTGTGTGTCTGGCTGTTGGCTCCATCAAACTCTGAGATGCCATCCATGTGAGCCCTCAGTTATTTGTGATCAGTTGCAACTAGATTCCTGTGGCTTCCTTCTCTGACCTGCTTAATACCTGCTTCATTCTGCTTCCCACTCCCAACTGATCTGCCTGCCTGCTTCTTGAAATAAACTTTTACCTTGCCCCTCTATTTAGTATATATTTTGACTCTGTGGCTTTTTGATTCCAAGTCTGATTCCTGAGTATGCATTCACTTTTTTGCTTTTTTTCTTTGTTTTTTTGTTAAGATGCTCTGTGCTATTCCTAATTTCTGCTTCTTTGGCTCACCTTAACTTTTTTCCTGCCTTGATTCTAGTCTAGCAGCAATCACTGAGCCCAGCTGCCTATTTATAGTACCTACCTATAGATGACAGTTGTTTGATATTGTGTGGAAGTTGACAGTGTGAATCAAGAAATGGAACTTGCACACTGAGCCTGTTTAGAGCTGTTGTTGCTTGAAAGCAACATCAAAACATATTAAACACTGCAGTAATTTCCTATATATTTACTGAAACATGAAAACTCTCTGGGCATCTGAAAGAAATCCAGTGTAGATCTCTCTCTTCCACTATGAACATTGTTCAACTCTCCTGATGTACCATTCAGGGAGCATCAGGCCTCTGACTAATGATAAAGTTTCATCAGGTAGAGTGACTTGTGTGCTATGACATAAGCTAAGCTAAAATGTCCATTATATTCCTACAGTTTATAAAATAATACAATGTTACTTATGAAAACTAGTGATTCTGAATCTGAAAAAAATTAAGTATAAAAGAGAATATAATTTAAAATTAACCTTTTTAGTAACTATTTCTAAATTTGATTCAAGTCTCAATACTAACATGTATTAGAACTAAAGTCTTCAATATTAGACATTACTTTAATAAAACAATAATAAAAGCTATACTTGTAACTGATATACAAAAATAGAAGACTTCTAGATTCAAAATCTACTGTATGGTTTCTGCTCAAATCTCATGTCCTTTTGAGATTTCTGGTTTCACAGCTTTAAAGAAGCCTATCTGAAATTCTCTGTATTGGAAAAAGAGCACTGAACTGGAACTTAATAACTTGATTGAAAAATCTTCCATGAAGGATCAGATATTTTTGGGGATCGTGCTTTCCACTTTTGGACAGGTAAAGAAAGCGAATGCCTGTAAGATTTTGGCTTCTAAACTTAAGCAAATGTTCACATCTGAAAACAGAGATAATCTTCAACATATTCATAGCTCTCTTGGATTTTACCATACCCATGTACCAGGACTTGCATCTGAAGATACCCAGAACTGCTCAAATGAAGTGGAAAGACCACTACAAAAATATGGAGCCTTGTATTTTGTATTTTTTTGGACTGCATTATAGCTTGACAGTTCCTATTCAACCTTGACTGGGACATGGTTCAATCACACTGGACCAGACACACAGATGTTGGACACTAATATAAGTTCCATTAAAGCCTTCTGAGTGTAGCATTATCAGTATAAACTTTGATGGTTTGCTCTTGTCCAAGACTGAACAAAATCTGTCTTCTTCTCCATACCACTTTTTAGGGTGGAGTTCCTCACGAACTGCAGCTTGCCAGCTAATTATGAGAAATAAATCAGCACCTTAAGAGAGTTTTGAAACTGAAGAGACTCAGTCAACAGGAGAATAAAATTCTTGGGCATGTCTTATTGAAGAAAATTTACCATTAAGGGTTACTTCTGTATATTCTTGTTTATGGAATTAGTATCCTCTGACTATAAGCCTACAAAATCCTTGACAAATCTCAGGGTCACTGAAATGAGCATTTTAAATTTAAATACTATTATTTAAATACTTAATATTTAAATACAATTATTTAAATATTTGATATAACTTAAATACTATTTCCAAATATGAATATATTGTAAACTGGCATAATCAACTGGAAATTCACTTTTTTCCAGCTTAATTTCAATCTTCCTTTTATTTTAGAGCAAGGAGTCAAAAGGGAGGACAGGAATTCCTCCTCTAGTGGCACTGTTCTTGAAAGCATTCATAAACAATGACTTGGAACTGTCTGACCATGAAGTGAACACACACTGAGTTAAATCTCTTTGACTGTGATGTCCCCTTGAGCAAAGTAAATTTTGATGCAAAGATGTGTGGCAGAAAATTTGTGGTGATAATCCTGAGAGAACCACCATTATTAACAAGGGAACTATATTCCTTCAAACACCTCAGTAGATGTAATGGCAACAGTCAGAAACCCTGCACAGAACATAAGGAGGTATAAGTTGATCTCCACTTAAACACAGGGAAAATGTATTAAACAAAAGACAAAGCATAATATTTAACCAGAATTTCTGTTGAAGGTGCTGGCTACTGAAGAAGAGACATTAACTCTCCCACAGCTACTCTACATATTTTGATTTGTGCTTCTGCAGTTAAGGCAGAATATGTAGAATAATTTAAATCCAGGAGAGGAACTTCAATCAGACTTACCAGTGAAGATGCACCAGCTAGGTGTGTAGCTAATATTTGGATAGCTCACCACGTTTTTCAGGAAAATAGGCTAGAATAATGCTCTATGAGAGCCCAGTATGTCCCCTTAAGGAAAGCCAAACTGATACTTCAATTCTATAAGCACCCCATTCAGATAGAATAATGTCAGCAGTAATTAATTTGGTTTTTTGAAGTTTGATATTTTTAAAGCATTGGGAAAAGGAAATGATACACACAGGCTGATGCTGAATGAGCCTTCAGGATTTCAGAAGTTGAACTATTCACCCAAAACCAACAAAAAAAACCACTTTCAGAGCACAGGGATCAAACATGATTCCAAAGAAAAACCAAACCAATGAACCAACCAGACCAAAAAACACACAGAAAAGTACTGCCAATTTTCCTTCCAAAACAACGTGCACCAAAGAATAATCTTCCTATTCTATTGCTTTTTCTGAACATTGAAGTTGTGTAACTGGGATAGATAATGCCATGGTTAAGGAAACATCCATAATGAGAGTGTGAAGGCTGTACCAGGTGAATTTTAGGATATAGTGCTGAAATGCTGATACTAGTATGGAGAAAATGGATCTATGCAATGCTGCTGAATCACTGCTTTGAAAAAACACTGCTTTTCAAAGATCCTTCAGATGATGGGAATACTGAATCACATCTTATCATAGAGGATGAATATAGATGTAAAGACTATTACTTCCACTCAAACTCCCTGAAGAAGTCTGCAAGTATCTTGACAAAGAAATCAGATTAATACAACCTTGAATTTCTGAAAGGCACTTAGTTCCTCACTATAGACTCTTAAGACAAGTAGGAATGCAATGGTCTATGGATCCTCAGATGACTAAGCCAATGACAAAAAAAAAAAAAAAGAAAAACGGGTAAAAGCATATTTGGTCTGTTTTCTCAATAATGGCATTTCACTAATGGAATCCAAAAATGGTCTCTGCTTGGCCTTTTCTTTGTGCAATATGTGCATAAATTACCTGGAAAAGCAAGTAAACACCAAGGGGGATCTCTAAGTATGCTCCAATGTTGATACTAACTTGTTCCAGAAAGAGGAAAATCACAGGGACAAGGAACTGAAAAAAACCACCAACAAACCAACTGAAAAATAGCAAAAAGCCTCACATAACTTTCTAGTCCTGACTGGGCAATAAAATGGCAGATGAAATACAGGGTAAATTAAAACTTAAAAGTGATGAATATGTGAAAAAAAAACCTTTATAAGTATGACAAGATCTAAACTGAAAATTGACACTTAAGCATGACCTTGAAGTTATGAGAACTCTATAAAAACATCAATTCAATGTTCAGGAGCAATCAAAAAAGGAAATCAAGTTTTTGGAATTACTAAGATGGAACAGGGGAACACATCACCATGCAACCACATGATTTGACAAAGCTCCCAAGTCTTACAGGCTGCATGCTTTTATGTTCAACAAGAACAAGATAGAACAAAAAACAGAAAGGTAACAAGGAATCAAGGTAGAGAATACCTTTCAAGTATCATGATGTAAGGTAGAATTCTTTACCTTAGAAAAACGATGGCTGACAAGGTCATAAAATGGAGATATACTAAATCTGAACTGGCACGGGCAAAAGTGAAGTTTTTTATTACTTCCTATTTTGCTATGTTCTCACAAAAATACAGATTTAAAACAATAGGGGAAGCTGTTGCTTAAAGGAGAAAAGCAAAATAGTAAAGCTGTGAAGGAAGTCCAAATGAACGTTTGTCACAGAATAAAGTATTTTGACTACCGAGTCTGCAAATGGAGAGCAAATGATAAAGGCAGCTGAAGACAGAAATATTTGCCATTAGGAAAGAAATACTTTTCCGAAGACCACATCGGGAAGGGGTGGCGTGAGATGGTCCTGGCGAGCAGGGGCAGGGAAGGCAGTGGGTGGTGTGAAGGCAGGTTCGGTACCCACAGCTGGGCTGTGACATCTCGTGGTCACACGGGCTAAGTGCAGCCCAGGACAGCGCGCTGCAGAGCGCCGTTCCTTCTGCTGTCGGTACTAAACGCAGAGACCCTGAAGACGTGATTAGTGATGGGGGCAGGCGGAAAAATATTAGAGGTGTACACTACTTATAGGCTCTCTACGTAGATATGGGTATTTTTCCAAAATTCAAGAAGTGAGGATATTAGTGGTATATGAAAGAAAAAGTTGACTCAAATGCTGTACTACCATTAAAACAGACGTGCTTTCATTAATACTGTTAAATGTGACTCCAATTATTGAGGAAAATAGACTAAATTTTAAGCCTAATCTGAATAAAAAAAGAAATCATACACCACATGAATAATGCTCCCTCAACTGTGAATGGAATTGGATTTGGGTTTCATGACATGCAAATTGTATGGTTCTAGCAGACAAAAGGACATGGAATCTTAAAGACCCATGCCTCAGAAACAAAATATATCTGTTTCAATATTTGAAAATCCAACTAGAATGCAACTTCCTCCTAGCCCTTTTTTTTGGCTCTGTTCAGCTTTTAAGAGCAATTCAGCTCATCATGGCTAAGGTAATACTGAAATTTTATTTTTAGATCCTTACAAGAAAGAGGTATATTGAATTCCTCACACCTATAGTACAAGATTTAAAGTCTTACAGATACTTTCACTTACCTACTTTTAGGTTTGTGAAGAGATGGAATATTTAATTTTAAAGGTAAATCGTAATCACGTAATCACAGAATCACAGAATGTGCTGAGTTGGAAGGGACCCACAAGGATCATTGAGTCCAGCTCCTGGTTCTGCAAGAGTTACACCATGTACCTGAGAGCATTGTCCTAATGCTTCTTGAACTCTGACAGGCTTGGTGCTGTGACCACTTCTCAGCCAAGCCTGTTCCAGTGTCCAAATATATTAAAATTAGTGTTGAATTTCAGTGCCGAAATACATTGGATAACATGGTCACTGAGATACCTATTCAAGTGAAAATTTCTAATTAATATAAAGGATTAATATTACTCTACTCATCAGAGATTTTAAATCAGAAAAACAGTATTTCTTGAATAAAAAATGAACAAAGTAGCAGAAGGTGTTTTTAAAAATCCACACTATTTTATCTATTTACAATCATTTTGATTTGCTGAATTTCTCCTATTTTCTCCACTTAAAATAACCACAAAGTGTTCACTTCATTAGCAAGTCCTACACAACCTTTTTTAAGGGTTTTTTTTCTTCTCCTGAAATCTCAATTAGTATTTGGTTTAACAGTATAAAAGAAGTTTCTATATGACAAGAGCTCAGGAGAGTTGCAAATCGTATTCATCAACTTTTTAAGCAAATTACAGTCTTGTCAAGAATATAGTATTAAAAAAATAAAATGAGCATAAGTAATGCTCCCTTGTTATTAAGTTGCAAATATGCTTCTCCTAGACGACAATGAAATACATTCATGTGGAAGACATCAAAGTGAGGATTAAAGTCTCTCATTTCTATCTATTTGTTTTAAGTAATAAAAATGCAGTCTTCAGCAACATAAACAAAGAGCATTCTGAACATTTCAGAAGGAAAAATCTAATTCTCATCAACAGGATGAAGTCATGTAACAGTTTTCTATGAAAAAGATTGAAGGACTATGACCCTTCATAAAACTCTTAGTCAAGGCATAAGTAAGTTCAGAGGGAAGACAGAAGTACCCAAAGAAGAGGCCAGAGAAAGTAAAGTTATCTACAAAATAATAATGGGACTGGATACATGCAGAAGAAGGGGGGCTATGTTGCTCTGCTATGAATAAGTGTTTTCTCCCACATGTAAAGTTGCACAACACATCCATTTTCAGAGAGCATCTTGACTGACAAAGTCAGTTACACTCGGTCTTGTATGAACTAAGCCATGATGTAAAGATAAGGATCAGGCAGCCTTTTCTCCATGTGGAAAGGAGATACTGCTAAGGGAGATGGGAAAATGTCAGTACCACTACTGTCTGACCTGTACAGAAGAAGCCATTACGATACATTGGGGTTCCCTGTGTATCTATCTGATTAACATTGCAATTGACAGAAACTCACAAAAAAAATTTCAACACAAAACCATTCATGACCAAGTTTCCATCCACTTATATTTGACAGCAGAAACTGGGAATACTTCCTATCCATTAGGTCATATTTTGTCTACAGGTAGATCAAGACACCTCCCGAACAGCAACCTTAGTGTAATATCAAAGTCTAAGCAGCTCATGCAAAATCTTGAAACTTGCAATTCAGACCTGCTGGTAGGGTTTTTTCACATGTTTGGCAAAGCTGGCATCAGATGTACTTGAGGAGGTAAACATCAGTCGCAAAGTGCTACCAGAATAGATGAAATATATATATTCCCTTATGTTCATTAAAATACATCTCTCTTATTTGTGCCTGCTGATGAAAGATGCATCTCTTGCTCAGTTTGGAGGGGAGGACAGAAGAGAGGGGTCAGGGTTCTGGAGTGCTTACATAAAGCTGCATCTCATACTCCTCCCCTCTTGGTCAGGCACAGCCTCTCCAACAGGGAGATCTGATGTGTCTAATGATCCGAACAGATGGATGTGAAAATTGAAATAAAGTCCTGAAGCATGTTATCTTGAAGTTCTCACAAGCAGATGGTTCTGAGGACTTTTGGAGGAATGCTCCACAGACCTCATGTATAGTACCTGTGTGGAGTTAATTTTGCTGCCAATCAGTGCTGTAGGTAATCACCTTCTCAGACAGGTATTAGCAAAAATTCTATGAAAGAAGTCAAGAGGACTTCTAATATCAGGTGTTATCTTGCTTTGCCTAGCAGAGTGGCATGGCAATCTTCCTCACAATGTGAACAGTGAGATATGCTTCAGCCAAAGGCAAGAACACAGTAATTCCTTTACGAATTTTTTTCTTCTCTACAAGAATGGACGTCTTTATTGAGAAAAAGAATTGAAATGTCTAAAAAAATCAGAAACTAGTATATTAAGAAATACAGGAAAGAGTTGGGTGAATTAAGCATAAGACATATCAGGCACCTGACAAATACTTCTGGTCCATCATAAAGGCCAAAGGTTCAGTTTGTCTCCAAGCACATAAAAAAAAATATTTCAGCCAATTTAAGACAAACTGGAAACTATTTAAATTGTGAACTCTGCTTGGGGGCCTATCTGCCTACACCTGTACACTTAATAATCTGTTGGAGGCTCTAAAGATCAGTGACAACATGCTATCTTTCCTACAGAAACCACTCCAACACTTATCGGAGACATAAAAAGACAGATGGCCTTTTGTGGTGGGTTGACCCTGGCTGGCTTCCAGGTGCCCATCAAGCTGCTCTGTCACTCTCCTCCTCAGCTGGACAGAGGGAGAAAAACATGACCAAAGGCTTGTGGGTCAAGATAAGGACAGGGAGGTCACTCAGCAATTACCATCACAGGCAAAATAGAGTTGACTCAGGGAAATTAGTTTGATTCGTTACCAGTCAGATCAAAGTAATGAGAAATAAAACTAAACCTTAAAACACCTTCCCACTACTCCTCTTTTCTTTCCAGGCTTAACTTTACTACTGTTTTTCCTTATCTCCTCCCAGAGTAGGGAGACAGGGACATGGGGTTACAGTCAGTACATCACACATAATTTTTTCCACTCTTTCCTCCTCAGGGAGACTCCTCACTCTTCCCCTGCTCCAGCATGGGGTCCATCCCATAAGAGACAGTCTTCCACACAGCCTTCCAAAATGAGTCCTTCCCATGGGCTGCAGTTCTTCACAAACTGCTCCATCATGAGTCCATTCCACAGGGTGCAATCCTTCAGGCACAAGCTGATCCAGCACGGGTCCCCCCTTGGGTAACAAGTCCTGCCAACAAACCTGCTACAGTGCGGACTCCATGGGTCCATAGGTCCTACCAGGAGCCTGCTCCAATACAGCTTCCACAGGGGCACAGCCTCCTTGACGTATCCACCTGCTCTGGGATGGGGTCCTCCACAGGTTGAAAGTGGATCTCTACTCCAGCACTAACCTCCCTGGGCTGCAGGGGCACAGCTGCCTCACCATGGGCTGCAGGTTGCAGGGGAATCTGTGATGGCACCTGGAACCCCTCCTCCTTCTCCTTCTCCAGTGACCTTGGTGTCTGTGGTTGCTTCTCCCACATATTCTCACTACTCTCTCCTGCCTTCTTACAGTTTTTTCCCCTTAAATCTGTTATCTCTTTTTTTCCCCTCTTAAATCTGTCATCTTAGAGGCACTACCACCATCACTGAAGGGCTCAGCCTTGGGCAGTGGCAGGTCCATCCTGGAGCCAGACTGCCATTGGCTCTGCTGGAAATGAGAGAAGCTTCCAGCAGCTTCTCACAGAAACCAGCCCTGTAGACTTCCCACTACCAAGACCTTGAAACACAAACTCAATGTCTCTTTTCAGATTTTTCCTCTTATAATGGTATTCTAAAAACAATAAAAAAGGACATTCGTAGTTTGGCTAGTAAAGTTATACATAAATAAGAAAAGTTCATAGTAATAGTTCAGAACATTTTTTAAAAATGAACTACTATTCCCTTCACAAAATATTACATCTCTCAGGACTATTTTTATTTATTTAAAAAAAATTCCATTTTAGTTTCAACATTCAAAATTCCAATTTATTAGTATGCATATATGCACAGGTATATATCCACAGATAGAAAGTTGTGCTGTGCCTGAACATTCAAAAATGACAGCACTTCAACAGTTTCTGGCCCAAATAAGTGAATATTGAGACTTACAGACTCCTGTATGAATATATTGCATTCTGCTGTTTCTATCAGTATAAACCAAGCAAGCTCTGGCTGTGGGTAACATAGCAACTATCTTGCAAGGCATTATTGATTTATTGAAAATTAAGGTCATCTGAAAAATGGCTCAAATAATACTAAACAAAAAAAGATTACACTTTTGAGCTCTCTGTTTTGTATTTCTCTAAGTGGGATGTAAGGAGTAACATCTTCCAGAAAAACCATGCTTGTCACCAAAGAGTAAGTGCTGATACACAAAACAGAAGGAGGAATAGATTATAGTTGATGACAGCACACAGAACATACACTCTTAAAATATCCATAAGCAATTTTACATTCAGAATTCCAAAATAAATAAGACAGAGATTTCACATTTGATTTGTTCTGGCACAAATCTGGGTAAACTAGAGTGCAGGGCTACCCAACATGAAGTTATTAAAACAAAATTATATCCACAGTCTAATCTCTGGCAAGCACTCAAAAGCAGTCAAAGCAATAGTCATGAGATAATTTTATTTTATGGTAAATATCTGACATTTTCATCAGTATACACTGGCAAGAAATGCATACTGATGTCCCAAATGCCTATAAAAAACAAAAATTAATACACACCCCAAAAAAATCACAAGTAATTTAGAAATTACCTTATATTTCATATCAGTTTTAAGCTCCTACGAGATTGCCAGAAAGCATGAGTCAAAAATATTTTGGTGAGAAAAACTGAAGGTTTTATATTCAAATATAAAGTACTTGAATATAAACTGCTAAGTACTGCTAGTACTGCTAAGTCAGACAAAAGATCCACAGCACAGTTCTTTGAGTAGCAAAAGGAAATACTGTGCAGGGAGATCACACACATCCAGCCAGTTTCTCCCAGCACACTCCCACAGCACCTACAAGTGCTGGGTTATGAATGCTAGAAAGCACACACTTGCCTACTGCTGTTCTTACTAAGTAATTATTTTATTTATGGAACCAATTCCTTTTTGAACCTGCTTGTACTACCTGACTACACAATCTCCAGTAAATTCCAAGAGTTCGATGCCTACTGCATAAAGCAGCACTTTACTTGTCTATTTTAAATTCACCTCCTACTACCTTAATTGAATGCCATCTAGTTTTAGTACTGAGATTTGGCAAGTAAAAGTTCCTCATTTCTTTTATCCACTGTCTTCGTGATCATAGGAACTTCAATTGCTATTTCTGTACCTTCTCTTTTGCCAAATGGAACCTACAGCTTTGGTTACACTACTGTATACATGTCTACTGTATATACTGTAGACCAAGAGTGTAACTTTCATTCTTAAATCTCATTTGTACTTAAATTTTACTTTTAAATGGAATCTTTTAAGCCACTTCTAAAACATGGTTTTACTTTTCAACTTTTGACAGTCGAAAAAATCTCAAAATTCCCAGAATAATTAATGTATTATTCTTATGTCTGTTAATACCTATATAATATGAAAAATCCATCTCCAACTACCTTTAAGCATAACTATATACAGTAACTCATATCTTAAAATATTCTATCAGTCACGTGTGCATAATGTGATATTTTCCCAACCTTAAAGGAGTTTGGAATAACTGTTAATGTATTTTGGTGCAACCCAAGCTCTGGAACAAAGAATAACCAGGAATTCAGCATGATAGCTTTAACCAAGACATCTAAATTGTACACCATGCACTGTCTGTTAACTGGGTTGGAACAAAATTTGTCACTAAAAAGTAACTGAGAGAAAAAAACGCCTTCACAGGAAGTCTATTTGGGAGATGTATCTGTATCTCTGGTGCCATCAACTACTGCATGGAACACATTAGGAGGAAGAAATAAAGTTCTTATCTTACTTTGAAAGCTCTCACAGGTGAACAATTATAATCCACATTGACTTCATCTGAATTTTGTGATAATCCTCTGTACCAACAGAGAGCAAATCCAATCTGATACATTTAACAAATTTAGTTTTTCCATTTCATTGCTATTCCTGCAGTAGCAGGACACACTAGGTGTTCATTTTTTACTTTATGGACTTGCTTATTATAATTTAAAAGCACAGAAAGTACTGGTAAAGCTTCAAAGATCCTTCATTGATCAATTTTCCAATTGTGATTGTCTTTATAGACATTCAGAAATCCTTTTAATGAATTTGAAGGACCTGTTGATGCTAAAATCCAAAAGTACTATGATACAAACATCACAGTTGTGCAATTTTTCTCAGTTGGGGGTCATCCTGCCCCAAAATAAAAAGTTATTCTAAGACTTCAGTTGAAAAAACTTCCACTGGAGGAGCATGCAAGATGCATGTTTTGTATTTTTTATGTTCTTAACTTTGTTATAAAAGCAAAACTCACAGAACGAATTAGAAAGCTTTCCTGTTCCACGGGAAAGGGCCAGGCATTCTGTCAATGCTGCAGCTGGCAAGCAAGAGGTAACCTTTGCTCCAGAAGTGCCACAGCTGTTTGGAATCAATGCCAACAGGCTTGGGAACCACAGGCCAGGGCATAGGAGAGGCTGGGAGCTCTATAAAAAGCTGTGCTGTGGGCACTGTGTGAGGGAGGGGAGTGCTGGGGGTGAGGTTCTCCAGAGGAATGGACAGAGAGTTGTTGTCTGCTAGAGAGCATCAGACAGAGGTTTGCAGGAGTTCAGCATATTCGTTCGTGGGCAAGATTATGGTATGGTTTTCAAGGGAGTAAAACTAATAGAAAGCCCTGAGGAATAAAAAGCTTTGGAAAATGCAGTGCTGGGGAGGTCAGGTCAGATTTTGCTCTGTTGAAAAGATGAGCATGTTGTCTTCTTTCAGTACACCTTAACCCAAGCCTTAGATCATCAGAAAAGTCATCTTTGCTCAAAGGCAACTGGTATTATAAACTGGAAATCACAACAAACACTTCTTAAAAACATTAGTCAGTAAAGTTAAATAGGTATCAATGGAGACAACACAAAGAACAATGTAATTTAAAAATACACTGGTGCTGAAAATTTGACATAAATCATTTTGCTCCTAGTAATGGAGCACAGATTCAACAGTGATTGAAATAATATTAAGTGGTTTTCTACAACTAATTTTTATTTTTCATACCCTTGACAAAAAGAGCATATCTAAAATATTTCTGCATATGATACAAAATAAGTATGTGCATGTCTTGATGAAAAAGAAGACGACCAAAAAATTAGGATTATAGCCTCTGTAATCTTACCTTGTCCATCTGCATATTTCTCCCAGAACTGCTTCCCAGAGGAAGCTCTGGATAGATATAATTACTTCCACTCTTATAGAGCTCAGTCTCTTCAGGAAGACACTTGACAGAAATCCAACTTAAAATATAGATGGGTATCCCTATTGCAATACCATGGCTGAGTTGTACAAACTTGCCTCATCAGTCCCTGCTTTAAACACTTTTCAATTTCATTATGAACCCACACTTTATATAGAGACTTTTTTCATTTTTTTTCAGCCACAGGAAAGTAAAGTTTGTGAATCTTTCATTACAAAGTGTCAAACTGTATTTATTCTAAATTTTTTTTAAAATCCCTGAGTTATAAAAACTAGTGCAACAGATTTTTTTCAAGGAAGACTTACTTACCAGTAAAGTTATTTTTAGTTCTTTTTATGATCTAAAAGTAACATCTTGTAAAAAAAGTATTTTATCTTTACACACCACAAGGATACCAGGAAAACTGTCAGTCAGTGCATATGCAACAGATTTCTCCAGCTACTGACTTCTTTATCACTTTATGAAGAAGATAGAAGAAAAAAAAAGGCAAGAAAATGTCGAGAAAAAGTAGGATTATGTAAAATATATATGTCAATACAGTCCCTTGAGATCTCCATTTCTCCATAGTTCTTACATCCAAATGAATGTCAGATATTTAAAATGCATAATTAATTATATGAACATCAATGACATTTCAACAACAAAATCTTTACATAGCCTCCTATTTTCACCCTTTACAAAACCAGGTCTGTTTTCTTTTATCACAGAAGCATGACTATAAAACATTTCTTAATTTTAATTTTGTCAAATCAGAATATTGCACAGAGGGAGGAAGGGAGTCTTCTTAAAAAATTAATTGCTTTGATAATGAGATCAAGGATGACAGCAACAGCCCTTGCCTGAATTACAAGGTCAGTGCGGTGAGCAGGGAGTGCAGTAGGCACAACCTGAACCCAGGACTGGTTTAAGTGTTTAACTGCAGAATATGACATTTTTAGCACAAGTATGAAAGAAAAAGAAATATAGAAATATTTAAAAAATCAACTATATATTTTGATATCTGGATGACATGCCTGGTCCAGAATCTTTCCTTTTTCTGTCAGATACATTCCAGGTGATCAGGAAAGACTTCCATAAATGCATTCTGAAACAAGAGCCCAGTAGAAAAAAATAGAGGAAGAAGAGAGAAAGGCTCAAGACCATGGAGTATCCCTCCAGCACAGTATGCCTATCTACAACTCTCTTTCTTCTCATGGTTCAAAAAGATGGAAAAGCCTCAGGAAAATGCTTTTCTGGGAAGTACATTAGTCTATCCTGAATTGTGATTATTCCTCCAAAATCAACAGAATTAATTATCTTTCTTGGCCTTCTAGAACATTCTGCAGACCCATCAACGAGCAGCCTGAAGTGGGACATCTCTCTGCATTTCTTTTCACATCACACTTACCAAGGTATGCCTTTGAAACTGCAGTCTTGGAACTCGACTGGCTCATCAGTGTTTAACTGTGAGAAAACAGAGGTGGAAAATTATGCCAAAGGACCTTCCTGTTCATGAAAGAGAACTATACTTCTGCAGTAGGAAAATGTTTTCGTTATCATCAGAAGGCCCCAAGAGATGGGGCTCAGTTTTCCTGAGCTGAAAAGTGACAATTTTCTTAAACTCAACTAAGATCTAAGATATTTAAAATATTGAAGCTGTTGAGAAAGAGTTCCATTGGTTAGCGAAGACTTGAGAATACAAAGCATTTACAGTGAGTATCACTGAAATGGAAGCTTATTAAGCCAGTCTCTAATTAACATAACTATCTCAGCAGAAAATTACTCACTCATTCTTTTTATAGTGCCAAATCATCTATTTATCACAGTACCCCTTAATAATTTCCGTGAATAAGGAATACAAACATTTCCTTCCTATAGCCTACTTCCCCAAAAAACACCTCTTCCTCCCCTCTGAAAAAAAAAAAAAAAAGAAGAAAATCAAATAAACAAAACCACAAAATAAACCCTGCAAATTCTTCTCCTTTCCCTTTGCTTACTTAGTGTGTTTCACTAAGATTTGTACAAGAAATCAATAAAGAAACAGCCAAACAGCAGGGAAGCCCGCATTTGAGCAAGTTCTGAAGACATTTAGCTAAAAAAAGTAGCTCAATTTCCAATTCTAAATACTCATAACTGAGAGACGAGCAGTTTGGGATTAACACTGAAATAAAATTCAAAAGCTTAGTCAGGAAAGGGTAATGGAATTTCAACTGGTTTTATCATACTGGCATATGGAAGTTCAAACTCGTTGCAACTAACAAGAACAAGTTAAGTGTGCTCAAGACCTGTTCCCTTTACTTAGCTGAAATGCTAGCAGAACACACTGCCCTGACAGTCAATGGATCTCTCTGGCTCAAGTACCCTGATTACAACAGCTAAACAGTAACAAAACATTAGGTACCAGCTACTCCAGTGCCTTCAACAAGCGAAGGCAGTGCTTATGGGTCGGAACATGCCAGTTTTTGAACTCAGATAATTTAATGTCTTCAGAGAGCTGCAAGTCCTTAACATTTCTCCACCTTTTATTTTGGAAATGACAACAATGTTCCTGGAAATGACAACAACACTCATACAATGTAAAGGCTTAGGGTTTCATAAGAAGGGTTACGAATAACATGACAGAAGATGCTACACAACCCTAAGTCATCAACCTAAACGGTAATTAAAACCAAGAGTTATACAAAACAGTAAAAGCATTTCACAAGGAAAGAAAACATCAATTAAAATTCTGACTGTGGAATCAGACCAACAACAATTTGCTACCGGAAGCTGTCACAGCACACTAGAATGTTCTGAGGATATTGTTAGCTCTTACCACCTTCTTCTGCTGTAATCCTTGAAAGAAACAGTAGACAGACAGCAGCCTTAATTGAGGAAACATTCAACAGACAAATTAACCAAGAGCTAGCAACTAGCTTGATATAAAAGTATCATTTATTCATCTTATGAATTGCATACTACTAATAGTTTTATGCTTTCTTTATCATACTAAAATTATCTGAGTGTGTTTCATTTGGCCCATTTGTGCCACATCCTAGCTACACTGCAGAATAAAATTAAATCCACACATGAAACAGGTAAGAAAAAAGTAAAAATAATTAAATGTCAACTAAAAAAGAAATGCTTAATCAGCTTGATACCACACTAAGCCAGTAGCAAAAAACTGGTCATACTCTAAGCTTTGTCCCCTCATCCCTGATTCCTTTTCTATCCAAAACCTATTTATGTAAGAGCTGTGATAAAAGCTTATGGAAAGAAAATGCCGTATTTGGAATGGCAATGCTGTAGTGCCTCAGAGTTTATGCATTTTGTTGACAACAAAACAACAATTTTCTTTCAGAAGAGTTTCCTTTATAAAAAAGAGTGACTACTCCAAAGCATGGTGTTTACCACCAAATTAGTTCTGGACAGACCTTTCTGTTTCCTTTCTCTTCTCATTCACACACATATACACCTTCTGGCAACATCATGCAAAAGTCAACACAGAATTTCCAAGAGTTTTCCAGACATTTGTAAAATTGGACGAAGCTTCAAACAGACAGTTCTTTCATTTGATACACAGAACAAACCCAATAGATGTGTCTTAGCTACAAAGAAAGAAAAGTTAGTCAAGTTTACCGAGTGCAATAAGGACCAAATATTTTGTTTTAAACTTCAAAATAGAGAAGGGACAAAGTAGGAATAACTAAAAATAACATTTGCTTAAGCACAAACAAGAGATGTTCAATTGCAATGCACAAAACAATTTAGCATTTCAAAATCTAGGGGATTTTGGGGACAGCATTAAGGGGACAGCAAGAGAAATTTAGCTCAGCTGAATTCAGTAAAAGGTTTGACACTGATTTTGTCAATCAAAATCCACCCCTACTCCTTAAGATATAGATGATGATGAAAGCTGAATCTTCAGTGTTTTATATTTTTAGCCTCTTCAAAGTACTTACTTCCTTATTAGGAACTTAATTTTTTTCATCTGCCAAAGCATCTGTTCTTTGCAAGGATCCACCATTTCAGTTAACTTGGGATCCAAGGCAGCAGCATTAGGCTCAAGGAACATACACAGATATATTGATTGTTGATTAAAAAATATTCTTCAGATCTACTGAGGAGCCTGCTAACGGTTAGTTAAAAAAACGAAAAAAAAAAAGAAAAAAAGCCAAAAAAAAACCACCCTGACCCCGACTAATCTCATATGTTCAACCTCTTCTTCCTTAAACCTGTTACGGCTCTGGATGAGGGGAATGAAGGGAGGTTTTCGCGACTAGCCCTCCGTGCGGGGAGGGCGCCCGGGGCGGCCCCGGGGGCGGCTGGCGGTCAGAGCCGGCCCCTTTCTGCCTGCCCGGCCGGGGCTGCTCTGCCTTCAGAGCTGCTGCTCCCGGAGCGAACCGGAACGGGCGCGGTACCTGCGGTATTCCTGCAGTGCCCATCACCTCACGGAAAGCCGCTCTCGAGCATTCTCGGGCGCCTGAAGCCAGGGGAGGAGGGGGAACTGCGGCGTCGCCGCCCGCCCTGTCGGAGGTCGGAGCCCTCGGGCCGCCCTGCTGAGGGGCGAACCGGGCATCACTGAACTGCATCACCGGCCCTGCTCCCCGCGCCGCCGGGCAGGAGCCTGAGGGCGAGCCGGGCCTGCCGCCGCTGGGCGCAGCCCGCGCTGAGGGGAAGGGGAGCAGCAGCGGCGTTCCCCTCCCGCCCGACGGCGCTTCCAGCCAGCAGCCGCGGCCAGGGACAACCGGGCTGGGCAGCGCCGCTCTGCCCCCGGCGCCTCTGCCACCGACCCGGTTAATCAGCCGCTGCCCCGCACCCTGCGGGCATTTCCTCAGCATGGGCTCACTGAGCCCGTCCGGCAGCGCCCGTCCGGCGGCCGGAGCGCGCAGGGCTGCGAGGGAAAACGCTGTGGGACCGCTGGGTGTGAGGAGACCGGACCCGGCTGTCGATCCGAGCAGCAGTCTCGGACCTTGTCAGCTTTTTAATTTGGAGCTTCACCTTCTGTGCTGGCAGCTGGGTAAGATAGTTCTTAGTCAGAAACACGTCTTCATAACCTTTTCTAGCACAGGGACCCACTGGCGCCCAAGTCAGCAAGCTTTGCGTAGTGAAAACCACCTTCGCAGCTCTTTCTCAAATCCTTTTTAACTAAACCTTTAGAAATTATTCTGCAAGGTCATTTGCTACTGCAATAGGGATACTTTATATGCTGTAATGTTCAAAAGAAAGATGTTCTTCCACTGTAGTGTTCGTAAAGCATTTGGTTCACTGGAAGTGTCACCCACACCTGTCCCTCATACAGGACTGAGCCTGTGGTTTTAGTCATAGTTTTCTTAGGCGACTGAAAATACCCCAGAATTAATTAAGGAAAATCTATCACTTTTGTTAAGAAAATAAAGGTGGGATTTGCTTTTCTTTCATTCCTAGTCTTCACTTGCCCTTTGCCAGTCATAAAATTACCCAGTTAGGCTTCTGCATCTTAATTATTAACAAAAATCCTAATAAAGTAACAAAGCATAAACATATCCTAAATCATTTCCCCAAGACAGACTGATCTTTTTATTTTCCTTTTGTGCTATCAAATTGAGAGGAAAGCTAATGCCTTTACAAACAATTTGAGGGGTGAAGGTATGGTCCTTAACATCTTTGAAATGGGTCTTAATGTCTCTAACTAACTCCGGGCAGCAGGTTTGTTGCAGAACTCTGACGGCTTGGCTCCTGAAACAGACAAACAGGTCTGCACAAGCCTGAACTTCTGGACTTAGAGGTAAAACAGTAGGTTCAAGGGGGGATATGGGGTAGGCGGTTCGGGAAGGCTGCACCTTCCTGGTACCTCAGCCAGGGGGGAAAGGAAGAGGGCAACCTGCAGCCCAGAATTTAGGATAAAAGGAGGCTGCACCGTCTGAAACCTCGAGAGAGAAAAACCTGAGGGCGTGTGCCCCAGTGGACTCTCTCCCTTTATTCGAATAAAGTTGCAGGATTCTTCTGTCTCCTTTTTGAACGTAAACCTCTGGCGTTTGTGGATTTTCCTGACAAAATCCTTCCTTTCATAGCCTTCCTAAAGAGGCCCTAACAATAGCCAGGACAGAACAAGTTCCAGCTGTCTGCCAGAGTCACCAAAAACATGGAGATTTACCTTCCAGTATGGCCTGCATCTGTCAAGATAGACAGATTAACGAATATCAGCCTAGTCATCTTATGAAGTTTAGTAATTTTGGCAAGGCGTGCATTGTTCCCATGATCTTGCATAGCACGTTACTACATGGAGTTTTTTTCTTTTCATGTCTAATAAACAGCTTGATTTGTTATAAATCCATAAGCAATGCACTTCAGAAATCACACTGTAAAGTGTTTTGGGCTTGGTTTGTTTGTGGTTTTTTTTCTTTTTTTTCTACCTCTACTGCTAGCTACTGCCTTGAGCAGACTGTGCTGGTTGGTGCTGGGGCAGTTATTTTAAATGTTGCTTATGCTTTATCAGCAGTCTAGAGAAATACACAACAAGGATTTTAATTGCATGTATCATTATTTGGGAGTCCAAATTTTTACTGTAATGCAGCTTTGTGTCCTACCTTGACTGGTGCAGGATTGCAAAGACAGTATAAAGACTGCCAAGGCATTAACTGTCGAGCAGGACAGGTTTTGTGATCTTTGTGTTGCTTCTGTACAATGTCAAGCACAGAAAGGGATCTGAAGAAAGCAACCACATACTTATTTTTGTATTTACAAGGACTTGCGCTGCATAAATAGATGTGTTTAACACAGCCTTTGCATCTGGAAAAGTGAAATCTAATGTAATGTGGTTCATAGAATGCTGATTTTTATATCAAGTTCATTCTGTTCTAATTATATGCAATAAGAATTTTGTATCTTTCTAATTATACTTATTTAAATCCCACATAATAGAAGTAGTCAAGAGAATTCAACAGAGTACAGGGAGTAAGCTGTTCTAGGCACATACTTCTAATGCATCAGAGTTATTTAACTATCATAGAATCATCATAGGATGTTAAGGGGTTGGAATGGACCTTAAAGATCCTCTAGTCCCAAACCCCTATGCCATGTGCAGGGATACCTCCCACTAGACTGTGTTGCTAAAGGCTTTATCCAACCCCTCTTTGAACACTGCCAGGGTCCACACTGTCATCTGGAGCCTTAACATTTTGGAATATTTTATCTTGTATTTACAATTTTCTAGATGAAAATCTAACGTGGTGTCATTTAGTATTACTTATTCTAAACAACAATATTTGTGGACCAGTGAGTTTTTTCATGATAGAATTTTAAAATTTTCTCTTCTATAAATAGTCTTCCCAAAAATCTGAAAAGCAAACAATGGAATTAACACACCTTTCTGATGGCCCATGAAACTGGAATGTATTTAGTACCGAAAAATTACTAGTCTCAGTTAAAGACATACCTTTTGACACTGGATATTCTGGCACATATCCTAGTGGCCATCTGTTGTGGTGAATTATTTGCAAAAGTCTCAAAAGAGCTGGAATTTGGTTTTGGTGGGGTTTTCTTGTTCTGTTTTAAAAGTCCAGTATTCTGAATCTTCAGGCCTTATGCTTGTGCCTGGCAATGTATTTCTTTTGTATGTATTTAACATGTACTGGGATTAGGATGTCAAACTGAAGCACAGGAAATGTTTTGCTAGTTAGAAGATAATTCTTGGTAGCTTCCAAACTCTAGGCTGGACATCTTATAAACAGCTGTGTAGCAATATGATGGTTGCAGGAAAAATCTGTCAATCTGATGGCATGTTTCATTATCTTTTCTTTTTATTCCATAGTTGTTCAACAGAAAAATGCATGTCCATATGCAGCTGAACTGTGTATGTTTTTACACTTTCTGATTAGCTTTTTAATCCATACCCTGTTCTAGTACTTTCTGCATAAATGGGGTGATAATAAATTCACTTTTATCTCTTCAGAAATCAAAGTATCTGGTTTTTTTCAGAAAAGTTAACTGACATGATGAACTGTTGTCCACCTAAATATTCAACATTTCAAAGAAAAAGACAGACAAAACCAGACCCTCTATTATGGGAAAATTTTGACATTAATTTTAATATGATTCTTTTTAAGCTGGCTTTAAATGTGTAGCACCAGGTTTTACAATACTGGCCATTGTTTAGAGCTATTTTTTTGTATAACTCTCCAGTAGATAGGATGCCAACTGTGTATTTTAATGCAAAAAAGATTACAAATTAAATACATGATTAAAAATAAATGTGATTATTAGTCTGTGAATGCCATCCACAAAAATAGTGGGTTATCTTTGATAGCCCAAATCCCTTTGTGCTCTCCTTCTGGATTTCATAATGGCATTATTTCAAATCAGTGTTAATTGATGTAGTAAGACCTCTGTTCTGTAACTTAATAACATGCAAACATGTTTGCATTCATGTCATATAAATTGTTACAAAGTGTTAACCTGGAAATAGTATTTTTTGCCCTTCAACTGGAGGGCACTGCTCTTGGTAAGAAATACAGAGGAAAACAGCATTGTACTACTTTGGCTCATAAACTAAAAAGCAGTTTACATGTAACGTAAACTTCTGGTGAAAATCTTAGTAACGGTAGTATGCTACAAACTTTTACAAAAGTTGTTTTGAGGCCTGTGTGCATGATTAATGGAGAATTTGTGGTTTTGGTTTTTAGATTCTTGTCCAAATAACAATTCCCTACCCACAGCAGGGGTCCTGTTTCCATTTGGTCTTTAAGTATTTAAGGGGTACACAATATTGCAATATTTTTCCATATATAGATCACTTTGGCACGTTAGTACACTCCCCTTGCTCCAGCTGACTTCGTGGCACAGTTGCCAAAAGCCCTTTGGGACTTGGCTGAAGAACTCTCACAACATAAAAGCAAACTGCTTGGGTTTTTAGCTGGAAAGGAAACTCCTGTTAGTTTTAAATTAGTCTTGAACAGCACAGCTGCTCTCCCCTGTAGATCTACGTTAGACTTGTTGAATCAGCTTGCTTTTATTCCCTGTAGCAGAGGTCCTGATCTGCAATTTAGATTTATTCTTGCTTCGTTTCGACCTTGGCTGAGGAACAAAAGCTGTGGTTTTGGCAGATGAGGTTACATGCGACGATCTTTCACCCTGCTGCAGCAATAGAGTATCCACTGCCTTTCACCTCTGCCTCTGGCTTGTGGGGAAAAAATTTTTTTAAAAGGAGCATGAATGTAAAATGATGTAAAATGTTACACCGTGTCTCACTAGCTCTTCAGCTGTGTGCAGGTGTAACTTCTCAAGAAGCTGGAAAGAGTTTGAAGGATGTGAATTGGGTGGGCTCCTTTGCTGAGGGGTACTTGGAGCAAGCTGGGGGCAGCTCCCACTAAAAGTCCCTGATCTTTATTGCTTCGCTACAGCCTTATTTTGAGTGATGGCAGGGAGTGCAGCGAGCCTCAGAAAAGGCAGAAAAGTGGGTTTTTAGTTGCTGCCTCCTTGTGGCGATGCCCAGTGGTGCTGAAGAATGGGCGCTGGCAGGGAGCACCTCTGTACCCTTGGCAGAGGAGAGTGGAGTGCTGTGCCCGGTTCTGGCTGCCTCAGTATAAGAAAGACAAGGAGCTACTGGAGAGGGTCAGTGGAGGCCACAAAGATTATCAGGGATCTGGAACATCTCTCTTATAAGCAGAGACTGTGGGAGCTGGGCCTGTTTAGTCTAGAGAAGAGACAACTGAGAGTGGATCTCACTAGTGCATATAAATATCTCAAATGTGGGTGCCAAGAGGATGGTGCCAGATTGGTGCCCAGAGACAGGACAGAGAGCAATGGCCATAAACTAAAACACAAGAAGTTTCACTTCAACATACGGAAGAACTTCTTTACACTGTGGGGGCAAGAGCACTGAACAGGCTGCCCAGGGAGGTCGTGGAGTCTCCCTGTCTGAAGGAATTCCAAACCCTGGACATGGACAAGTTAATGTAGCACTTGTTTGAGGTGACCCAAGCTTCGCAGGGGGCTTGGCCTGGATGATCTCTAGAGGTCCCTTCCATCGCTAACAATCCTGTGATTCCGTGAGATCGTTATAGGTGGTAACGCCGCTCTGGAGTAGCTTCCAGGCCGCTCCTGGGCGGCAGCAGCACCGCCCACGGCCGGGCGGAGCCAGCCCCCGGCCGCGCTTCCCGTGGTACTGGGCTCGGCCCGCTTGCACGCCGGGATTTGCAGTCCGCGCTGCTTCCTCCCTTCCCCGTCAGGCGGCGGGGCCTCCTCTCTCCTTCCGGGAGCGGGGCGCGCCCGTTGGCGGGGACC
>VZRF01015561.1:1038990-1158824 GCA_013396875.1 Vireo altiloquus
CCGGAGACCGCGAGGGGCGGCGCTGGCTCCCCGCCCAGCTGAGCGCCCGCCGCTGACCCGCCCGGCCGAGCGGGGCCCGGACAGGTTGGTCCTGGCGCGGGGGGGAACGCGGGGCTCCCCCGGGGTGCTGGCGAGCTTCGTGCCCCGTGGAAGAGGAGCAGCTCCCCGTGGGAAAAGCGGCTGGTCTTTAGTTTCTCTTCTTAAAATATAGTCGTCCTCGTAGAATTCCAGAATTGTTAGGGTTGGAAGGGAGATCATCTGGTCCAATCCCCCTGCCAAGTCTGGGTCCCCTCGAGCAGATTACAGGTGACACAGGAACGCGTGCAGGTGGGTTTTGAATGACTCCAGAGAGGGAATCTCCACACCCTCCCTGGTCAGCCTGTTCCAGTGCTCTGCTTCCTTCATCTAAAGTTCTTCCTCGTGTTGAAGTGGAATTTCCCGAGTTTCAGAAGGAGCAGGCTGTCGGGCTTGTGCCGTGTCCCTGCGTGTTTTACCCAGTGACACTTGGCCGGAATAAGGGGGTCGTCCCGGGGGAGGACGGTGAGCAAGGCTTACAGGTACCGCTACCGAGCTGGGGTCGGGCCTCGGGCAGGCAGTCAGACTGGTTACAAAGCAGCCCTTAATCAAGCTGGAAAACTGCGTGGGTTCTCGGAGCTGTAGTTTGTGCCTTGGTGCAGGGGGAATCTAGCAAAGGAAATGAGCAAAGTAGGACTATGGGTGTGAAAAGCGAAGCATGTTGGCATATTGGAGCAGACAGGCACACAGGTGCTGCAGGCCGTGTTAGTTTGGAAGAAGGGAGTGCAGATGAGCAATGAGGTAGTGCTGTGTGCTAGTGATGCTTTCAGTTTTTAAAAAATTGCATCTTCAAATTCTAGTGTTTCATCTGGTAGGGAAAATACCTATATCTCCTTAAATAAATTGGTCCCCTAGCAACTTAGAAGTCAGAGTGTGTGTCAGCTGTTTCAGTGAATGCTTTTAGGGGCTTTTTGTTTCTTAAGGAATCTTTTAATTTTCCCACTGTCTTACACTGTATGTATGCAGTAAAGTCAGTGTGCTGGAAGCAGACTCTAAAAAGAGGAGGTAGGGGAGAAGTATTGCCCGGACAGTTAGGTCTGCTCTGGGCTCCAAAGGTCAGTTTCTGTTCTGAGACAGTTTTCTGGGAAATGTTGTTATGGACTATGGGAAACATGTAATTTCCTGGATAGCGGTGTATGATGAGATTCTACTGTTGCTAATAATTCAAGTCATCTGTTCTCACATCTGTTTTAGAATACTACTAGAATTACTGTAGAAACCAAAAGAAATCTAAGATTATGACTACTTTTTTGTTCTTTGAATAATTGCTGTTTATTAACAGGACTTTTGTTAGAAGTGTTTCAGATAATTGCCCAGTGACTTAAGTAGATGACTATTGCCTCAAATTTTAAACACAATTTTTTCATCTAAACTGTCAGTGAAGTCAGAAGGCAGAATATACTGGTTGACTGCTCTAGATCAAATTATATGAGGGGTTTAGCTACCTCCTCACTCCCAAAAGCCATATTTTTTTGCTAAAATTGGTAATTTTTCAGTACTTTATTTGCTGCATTTGCAGTTTAGAAAAGTGTGAGGTGACCATTGCCTGCGTACTAACTACTACTAGGTTATGTTTTACAATGAAAATTAAATCGTGGAAAGTTTTTCAAAAGAGCAAAAGGGGTGAAGAGACATCTTTGTGTAGCAAAAACAGGTAATAAATCAGAGATAGTTTTAAGACTGCCTAAATTTCAGCAAGTGTTCTACTTTGGTTTTCAGTATATCTCTGTTTTCTATGTGATGCTCAACAGGTGAGTAAAGTGTGAAAATTATTGGTCAAATATATGAACAAACTGTATTTAGTGTACTCAGGGCAGAGAAATAGAATAATTTCAGCTCACAGTATTGGAAAATCATAGAGTTTGCATAGAGTTGCAAATCTAGTAACATTTGTTTGTATTATTTCAATAGATGCATTGAAATGGAGATTGTGCACTATGATTATGAAATGTTTCATCTCGGTTGCCCACTTAGGAAAGTGGAAACTCCCCTGTCACTGCACATGCTATCTGTATCTGGCTTCTTTAGAACAGAATTTGAAGAAAAAAAGAGAACATGTAGAAGGAAACAGGATAAAATGCAGTGTGGGTTTACCTTTTGATATGTTTTCGTTCTTTCACAGGCATTTTCTAGACAGAGGAAGTCTGACAGTCCATATTGAATAAAACAGTGATAACGAGATCCAGTTTGCTAAGATGGCGATGATAGGATTGATGCAAGGGTCAGGATAGGAACCAGCTTGGTAGGAGTCAGCAGGGAGTTCTGTTGAAGGAGACTCCATACCTGTGTGCATTATCTGTTGTTCACTTTGGAATCAGTCTTATGTTTTTGCTAAATGTTTGTACTATAATTGCATTAATTAACTCATTTACATGATTATACAAGGTTTTTATGTGGAGTTCTTAGTGTACGAAATCGTAGATGCAACTAAAATTTGACAAGATGTTTAGGTAGAAGAAATTAAATTTGAGAGAGTAAGTGAAGCATAAGTGGCTTGAACATTCAGAGTCATCTACTTAGAAGCTGCTAAGTGGAACTTATGTTCAAATGACCAGGTTTGTCTGAAATATTGCAATATAAATCTGAATATAGAATTTTAAAAGACAGCCCAAGTTGAAAAGGACCTGGGAAGATCATCTGGTCCAACCTTTTGTGTAAAAGGGGGCCTGGATGAGATTTGCTGGCACCTTGTCCAGTTGTGTCTCAGAAACCTACAGATGTTGTGTTGGTGAGTTGCAGGATGACCAAGGGCCATCAGTGAGACTCATTTTCCTTCCGGTAGCTGTAACAGGTGAGGCACATTTCCAGTTGCATTAGAAGTTAATGCAATTACATAAGGCTTTTCACTGAACTTGTGAACTTATTGAACGTTAATTAATCTGGGAGTTTAATTGAATAGAAGGAAATTTATGACTGGGAGGTAGGACCTGCTGTTTGGTTTACAAAAGAAGATATGAAAAAAAATCGAAAACAAGTCCTCTAAACTTTTGGGAATAGTTATTCTTTATAAACCTTTTGAAATGGGAAACAATGAACACCAAAATAAGGGCTTTTCAGTAACCTTTTCAGATACATACATTTGGTGCTAGAATGTTAAACACCCAAAGCCATCTTGCTCCTACTTATGTTTCTTTGACAGTACTGCTCCTAATTAGTTTCAACATTAACTGTAATAGTTTAATAAACAGGATTATATGATGCTGAAGGGACAATATTTTATTGACTCCTACTTCTGGATTTTTATTTTTCCCCTTTTCAGGTAGTTGCCTGGAATAATCACTAGGGAAAGTGGTTATTGTGAGAGCAGTCACAGAAAGGCAGACTCAATACAGTACATTGAGGATGCATAAGGTTTGCAAATTAGCAGTGGAGGTACTGGAGTCTGACACTGTTCAGAGAAAGTAAAATTTATCAAGCACTGTTGTCATAAAATGGGCTTTTTATTGCTTTTCTAGTTCTTGTGAGAGTAGATTATTTATTGTAAAAACCTTGGGATTGTTGTACCTAAGGAGATATTGCTTGGCTTTTCTAGCTTACCCTGATGTTCAGGATAGATGAACTACAGTGATCTGGTGCGTGAGCTTGGAGACAGTGAGTTTCCATTTCCTGAAGGCAACAAAACAAAAGTGCTCTGGAGCTGGGATGTAGCTCAGTTTCTGAAAGAGCACCAAGTACGCTGAGGCAGCTGGGGTGTGTCCCTGTGCACAGGAACTCTGGGAGTGTGCTGGGCCTGTGGACTTTGTCCATACAGAAGGATGAACAGCAGCCAGAGTAGCAGCTACTGACACGCGTGTGTGTGTGAATTTTTTTTTTTTTTTTTTTTTTTTTTTTTTTATAATGAAGCCAAGTATGTGTAAAAAGTGATGCCTTTCTCTGTAGAACAGCCTGTTCACAACTGGAATCAAAGAGAGCCTGAGATTTCTGAAGGAGAGATGCAAAGTGATGGATGCTTAAAGAGACTGGAAGTCTTGCTTGTTTTAACATCTTGTGTCATGTGCTCCAAGTACTTTGTGGAGTTTTTGATGCTGGCTGCAGGAATTCTGTATTATTCCTTGCTGTGCTGAAGTGTCTTTTAAAAAAAGAAAAAACTTCAGCACAGCTTCTCTGAAATTAAGGTGAGGGCTGCAACATGCTACTCAAGATTCCTGTAGTTCAAAGGCATTTCTTGAATTTAAAGGGTTTTTTTAATGTCTATATGAATATATGCTTACCCTTCTATGTAAGGCAAGGTAAATCAGTACAAAAATTATGCTGTTGTTATTAGCAACTGGAAACTATCCATACTACCGTTATGAAGTCAGACCCCTTGAGTCTGGAAGGTAGACAGGAAAATAACCATCTTGAAATTATTTGCATTTGACATTTGGAAATATTTTGAAAACTGTTCTATTCTCTTTCAAATCAACAGTTAGGCCAAAATGGGAATCTGCTTCATACTGGGAAAAATTTAATGTAATCCTGCTTTCACTATCTCTCCTTCTGATCCGAGAACAAGATTAGCATTTCAAGCTACAGAGGTCTGTTTGTGCAGTGGTCTGTTTGCTGTTAGAGCCTCTGCATCCCATGTTCCTTGTATGTAAAATGTGTTTTATATTTAACTGCCTCCCATTGTGTTAATGACTAGTATTCATAAAGCTCTATAAAGAGAAAAGCCGTGTTTCTGCCAAGCATTAGTAAGAGATGGGGAAACATTCTTTTTCTCAAGATATTTATTGTATAAAATCAAAGCTGTTTTATAACCTATGTTGAGCAATAGAAGTGGTTCCTATAAACTCTTCTTTTCTTCACATTATGCGAAAGAAACTTAAGTGGTGCCACCTCTTCAAACTCATACACTTAGAAACAGGGAACATAATTAGTCCTGCTAGCACTTAAAACCGTGTCCTGTCAACAGTGTAATCAGGTTGGGTATTTTCTTTGTTTGCTTTTAAACATTAGTTATTTAATACAAACAGTAGTACTAGTACTCATTTAATGCAGTTATTTTTGGACCTGAAGATTAAAGTCCTTTTAAGCAGGCTGTTTTGTGTGCAGATCATTCTAAAGTGTAAATGCCTTACATTTATTACAGGCAAAGTATTTAACTACTGTGCTGAAGTAAAGGGAGTAAAAAAGTATTAGGGAGACCTTTCTTGGGATGGGATGTGTGGTCAATGGGATTGTAAAGCTTGCATTAAGGAGGCCAAGATGGACATAAATTGTATTCATAGACATTAACTTGTCAGTATATTACTGCAGATATTTTAGTGAGAAATCTTTTCCTTGAACTGGTTACTGGAGGACAGATTATCTCATGAATTTCAGCTCCAGAGAGGTCAAAATTCACTGAGGTGCTTCAGAATGACAGCTCTGGGGCATTTGCAGCAATCCGTGCAAGTGTGCCTTTGAATTAGGAGAAGTCAAAGAGATTAAAACAGGGCAGAACTCTGTGGCTGGACTTGGTGAATCATCCTGCAAGCTTTTCTGGCATCCTTCTGCCAGATTCAAGGAGTTGTAACTTGTGTAAAAATCAGAACACTTCTTTGATTGTTGCTGTCAGTTCATATTTTTTAAATGAGGTAATAAAGTACTGGAGAATCTAAATTTTGATTCCTGTCCTTGAGTGAAATTAAAGACTAGAGTTGTAGTTGGGGATTTCTTACAGACATAGCCCCTTTTTCTATACTGGGGGTTTCTGTTTATCCTGACAGCAAAAAAAGCTGGGTGAGCTGTGCATTTCACCATGGCCTTTATAGTACTGCTGATCTTGAACTGTTCAATGGCAGCTTGTCATCTCTTAGTATACAATACAGTTAGTCAAAAAAGTGTATATTGGATTTTTCTGAACTGCTACCTTGGGTGCAGAAATTTAGAAAAGCATGCAAACAAAGTCCTTTTGAATTATGTGGAGTTATATGCTTGTCTTCTAAATAATCTTCAGTTCTGCCTTAGAGAGCAGCATCAGAAAACCTGAGCTGAATAATCCTATAAACTAAATGAAATCTTTCAAGTAAAAAAATGTTAGAGTAATTGGTCTTCTTAGCAGATGCAGGTTAGGTGTGTACTTGAATTTATAAAATCGTATTTGTATATGCTAAGTCTTATTTAGAAGGAAGCTCATAAAGGCAGTTTTAGTTAACAAAATGCAGAATGAATGTGGTCTTCTGATGTCGTCTCCTGTTTTCCCATATTGCCCTCTCCTGGTAGAAGTGATGTGTGCAAGAAATAGGGAATGTATGATGATCAGTTTAGGAGCTATAGGAAAGCATGGGGACAAAGCTCTATTTTATGTACAAGGTCACAAATCCTCTGCTTTCTTCGAGAGATAATGATAAGCTGTGACACTTCTTTAACAACATTTGAGTCGTCTTCAGGGAAAAAGAGATGTGTTGCCTTGAGAGGGCAAGCTCTTGGGAATTTGATGAGATGGGTGACAAGACTTGCAGGGCCTTTGGTGAAATGGGGGAGGATAAGTTGGTATGTTATACTCATCTTGGAAGACAAAATGAGCAATTCCTTCAGTCAGTTAATGCAGTTTGAATGATGTGGTGCTTTTGGTCAAGGTCACCTTGTGCATGGAGTGATGCTGTTCTTACAATGAAAAGGAAGCAAACCTTTTTTTGCAGAGCTCTTTCTACTTAAGTATCACAGATATCACAGAATATTCAAGGCAGAACAACAAGCAGGGGAAGCTTAGGCTACTTTTTTTTGTCAGAATGCATCAAACAATGTACAAGGCATCTATTCACCTTCTGAACATAACCATTAAAAGGAGTTCAGTTTTGGTTTGTAGTGTTCTTTTTTTATTCCCTGTTGAAACTCCACTGCTGTCTTATTTAGTACAAATGAACTGTCACAGTTTTTTATCATGTCGTCTAACTGGCTTGGAGCAAATTGAGACAAATGTGATAACAGCAGCGTTGTTCAGCAGTAGCTGTACTACAGCTCTTCATAATGCTGCACTCTGTCAGCTTTCCAGCACTGTGAGAGAAATTTGACCATATAGACAAGCTCCAGGCCTTTACGTCTTATAATCTATAAACAAATGGAAGTCTGATTTGAATTCAAATAGCAAATATGCAGTGGAAGCAGCAATTGAGGCCATGGGTTTTTTCTGCACTAATGCCTGCCTTTCCTATAAAGTTTTGCTGATGAAGTTGGTTTTTTGTTGAAATAAGTTTTTCCTGCAGTACAACAAACTGTCTTCATTATGCTCAGTTCTTACATTCCAGCATTTCTGTTGGTTCATTAGGTAATCATCAGGAACCTAAGGATTTGTTGTAGGGGAAAAAATAAAAGTCTGCTTTTCGTAGAAGTCACATCAGTTTGTTTAAAGGGGAGTGGTATTATCAGGCACTGCATAGCATTCCTTAGTTGCCTAGAAATGCAATCTTGATGTCCATAATTAAATGTGTCTTTTTTTTGGTTGGTTGTTTTTGAGTTTTGGGAGTTGGCTTGTTTTTAAAAAAACCCCAAAACTTGTTCCTGATAACTAGTAACTCTGAGGAAAATGCTTTGGGGGGTTTTCCCTTGAGACCTGGTGCTCAAGAAGATATATAAAACTTCTTTAAGATGGTATTTTCTTATTGAATGTTTTGCTGTACCTAAATGATGTAGGTTATAACAAAAACTCAGTGTAACATTTACTTTGCATTTGTCATTCAGGTGGATCTGCCTGGTATAGAGTGACACTCTTCTAATGGTCAGATTATTGTCAGTTTTCTCCACACATATTGAGGCATGTCATGGTAGTGAGCATGTTTTCATTCTCATCATATTTTCAGTCAAAAATTACTGTAGTGGTTGTTCAGAAGGAGGTTTTCTACTGTGACCAAGAATAGCTACTCATGCAGTCTCTTTAAGGACAAATGCAAGTGTACTTCAAGATTCTGGTTTAAAGTTTGAGAAAAATGTAAGTATTTGCATTCAGAAATGAAGGAACATTGGCACTTGTGCTCAGGAACCACTGTAGTTAGTTGATTTGCTGGAGCTATACTCTCTTTTACTGCTCAGTGCTGCCTTGCAAAAACTCTGATACAATATTCCTTTGTATTTCAGATAGTTGGTACCAGCCAAATTCTATGTTGGTGTTAAGGCTTAATAAAAATGAATTTGAGGGTTCATAAATCTGATAGGTACTCAAAATATTTTTGTCAAGTAACTGTGAAATATGTCTTTTCTAAACAGTGTATTTTCAATGTAAAATGGATTTCAAGATTCTTCTGCAATATTAAGATACTTCCTGATTTTTGAATCTTGTCATACTTAGACAGAAACACCCTGCAGTATTATTTTGGAAGGTTTTCAGACTCTTGATGAATTTGTCTTTGTGAAAATTTAGCACTTATATCTGTCTTTTTAACAGCTGTCATGGAGGAGTTGGTAGAGGATGACATCTGTATTTTGAACCATGAAAAAGCAGACAATGCTCACAAGAGAGACAGCGATATTCCTGTTCCATCATATAGTGGAGATGAGTCTGTTGCCTCACACTTTGCACTTGTCACTGCATATGAAGATATCAAGAAACGACTGAAGGAGACAGAGAAGGAGAACTCCTTCTTAAAAAAAAAAGTGAGAATTTTAGAAGAGAAGGTAAGAAAATTGTTGATGTACCAGTTTCTGGTAGCAGCTTCTTTTTTGCTCCTGGCTGGATGGCAGAGAAGAAGGTTAAGGATTCAAAACATACACTTAAAATAATTTCCCTGTTTAAAAGTTTTTGTAAATTGTTTTATTTAAGTGAAATGCATTTTGTTCTCTGGTAGTGTAGTTGTGTCATACTGGGATTTTTGATTCTCAGTGGGCATGTATATGATGCAATGCAAAGACAGTGGCTTTGATTCAGACAGATGTGTAATTGCATAGAATTTGTCACTGTAGTTTGGGTACCTCTTTATGGTGTTTACTAGCTTGGGCACATGTGACACAGTATTGTTGAACAGTGAGGTGCAAAGCTTGTAAATTATCAGGAATTGTAAATACCAGGAATTGTCTATCAAAAGACTCTCTTGGGCTCAGCATACCAAAATGATTAGGAAAAATGCATTGCTAAGAATATCCAGCTAGGTCTAGCTAACAGCAGTCTCAAGCGTGAAATACAAAGTTGCAGTGCTTAACACAGATGTTGGCTGGCTGACTTTTGGTGCAGTAATTCTAAAATATAAATGAATCTTGGAATTTGTTTTATAGGCAGTTTCTCGTGGCCATAAACTAGTGAAGTTTATTAAAGCTAAAAATTGACTAGGGCACAAGTTTTTCTCTCCAAGTAAGGAATGCTGTCATTAAACATATATCCATTGTTCAGTACCGAGTGTCTTTGTACTGCAGAAGTTCTTGACTTTGATAGATTGCCTTCTTATGTAAGATGCAAAGATAGATACTAGTGTTAGAGCTAAGACACTTTTTAGGAATTACTCCTAATTGTGTGCTACTAACTCTTAAAACCTTTCCAAGTATGTATTATTTTGGGACATTGGAATGAAGAATTTGAATCACACTTGGCACAGCCTTGAAACACTTACTCAGGAATTCTTGGTGATGACAGGATTGACTTTTTTCTCAAAGAGCAAAACTATCTCAGGACTTTCTTTATATAAGGTCTGGAGGGATGTTGGGAATAGGAGTAGAGCTTTAGACCTAATATTCTCTGAACCATGCTGAGTATAAAACATTTTATGTGGTTACTCAAAATCACAATAAACAGGATTTGACCTTGACAATTAATTTTGCCTTGTGTCTTTTGGTTTGACCTGGTTCAGATTAATTCTCTTGAAGATAATATTTTGTTTTTTATAGAGAAAACCTTTTAGTATATGAATACCATAAATATGTTTCTATGAGGAAGGGTGAGAAGTATTGAGAAGGCCAAGACTCTTAGTGACTTTCTGTCTTTGTCATAGCTAATGTACCTATAAGCTTAAAAAATATATAGGGAGTTACCCCTTCAGAGTTTTCAATTTCAATTTTCATGGAAACTTCCAGAAAGCTTATTAAGGCTTGTGTTCTATTTGAGTGGCTTTATTAGAGGGAGAAAAATATAAAGGGCTTAAAAGGAGTCATACATGTACTTGAGAATCAATACAAAAAAGCAAAGGGCAGGAGCTTCCTATCTTTGTGGCTTGTTTTCGATACTTTCTTTCAAGCAAACACTTGAAAGAGGAGGGAGGTATTTAAGGTAGATACTTAAGTGTCAATGCTTTTAGTAATTTTTTATGTGTGACTCTTAATTTTTAAGAAAATATGTGCAAATCTGTTGCAAATATTTACAAGAGGTACACTGTGTTTAAAGGAAGTGTGCAGGATAAAAGAAATGAAAAGGAAAATGCAATAATTAAAGCAGTAAATTTTTATATGAATGGATGTAGTTTGAGGTAAGACTTTTTTTCTTTCTGTCTTATTAAAAACGCTGAATATATTTTAACTGTTCCCCTTTTTTCTAGCAATCCAGTTGGTAGTGCTTACTCTTCCTTGCTTGTCTTTTGCCATAGCAGGCAGTGAGATGGTGGTGATCTGAAAGATAACAGTTATTTGTAAAATAATTCTGCTTTGGCTTTTCTTACATAAATACACTGAAAAAACGAAGCATTATTTACATTATGAGGCATTTAAGAAATTATGTTTCCCTCTGAACTTCCTGTACGTTGTGTATTTATATGCTTAAAACTCCTTTTTTAAAAAGCAGCTTGCATTTTTTCAGAGCCTGGAAAAAAAATGATTTAGGGACTATCAGTGTGAGTAATCATGACTTATGAATAGTTTTTAAGTACTCATAGGAGTGAACTCATAGCAGTCTACTGCAAACTGTCCCTGCCCGTGGCAGGGTGGTTGGACTAAATGAGCTTTTAAATGTCCTCTTCCAACTCAAACTACTCTATGATTCTATAAATTAGTGGGCATTAAGTATAGAGATTTCAGAATTTGTAGACAGCTTTTGTTGCACTTTGGTAAAAGACTTCGGCCTGTATCAGTGTATTTGATTAGTTTATTATCTAAACTGAAAAAATAAAAGGAAAAGCTGTTAGATTAATATTGGAGGCTGTACCACTGCCTTTTTAAAATTCTGCAGTTCTCAGCATAACATACAAAATGTATCATTTCTCCCATGTGTTAAACGTTCAGGTGCTTGGCTCCCGGCTGGAAGAGGAGTGCAGCTCAGTTGGGCGGGAACAAGTCAATAAGGCCTACCAAGCCTATCGAGAGGCCTGCATCGACCGTGATCATCTGAAAAGCAAACTGGAAAAAATGGTGTGCCTTCTTAAGTGATGACTTCAATCATGCTTTATCAGTACTGCATAGTTAGTACATGTTTACTGTAGAATTAATTTTATATACTAAAGATCTGTGGTGTTGGTTTTATCACTGTTTTAAAGTACTTGACAGTACTTCCTGTAAGTACTTCAATTTTATTACTGGGATAGAATAATGCTTAAAAAAAAATCAAAGCAAGGGTTTTTTTGTTGGTTTTGTTCTAAAATATTGAATTGTCAAACATGATAAAAAATGCTTCACAAATTATTTTGGGTTGGGGTTTTTCCCTTTTGAAAATAGGTGAAAGAAAATGCGGAATCCTTGAAAAACTTGAACGAACAGTTGCAGTCTAAAGAAGTAGAGCTGTTACAACTAAGAACTGAAGTGGAAACTCAGCAAGGTATGCATTTGGTTACTTCATCTTAAGGTATGTTGAGGAGCCCTTGTGGTTACATCCTGATCTTGGGACATGAAGAGGCTTAACCCTATATGGGGGCAAGGTAAGAGAGGTGTGAACAGCAGTGAGGTACTTTGAGCTTGTCTTCATTGTGAATGGTGAAGTGCATGTTAGGTCATCATAATCAAGGAGCTCCATGGTAAAGATCTGAGGCTGTTGTGTTCTTCCACTGTAGGTGATTTACTAATTTGAGAAATGGGCACCACCTGACAGTTTATAAGCTGTGTCGTGTACATCTCTGGTCCCCACCACCTTTTCCTCGGAGCAGGGCACAAGTATCAAAATCATTCAGTCAATCCCACTTCCCTCTGGCACCTGCAGAGGGTCCAGTATATTGCTTTGTCTTGCTATTGGGCTATGACAAATACAAGAGGATGTTGTATAAAACTAGCTGCAGTCACCAACAGTCACTTAGATGAGTGGGCAATGAGAAAAGATAGAAAGATGCTGGTATAGAGGGCCTGGTGAAAAGAGGAAGGAGAAACAAACAATATATCCTGGCAATTCCAAAAGCCCAAATCCAGCTTCTGTTACTGCAGTTGTAAAGAGTGCTCTGTATGTGATAGATGTGTAAAACACAACACAATGGAAGAAAAAAAAAAACTTGATTAATTTAGTTACAAGAAAAGAGAACAAAAAATGCCATCTGTATAGGGATGTGGACTGGCTTCAGAGTCTGTACAAATGCAGTCATCTGAAAGGCACTTGTAAGTATGGCTGTGCTTGAATTGGATTACTCTCCAAGAGGACCTTAAGCATGTAGTGCACTACTTCAATTGCACAACTGTTTAAACCTACAAGAACAAATTGCAGGTAATGCAAGTATCAGTGTTGAGCACCTCATGGTTTAAGGAGGTAAGACTTAGAGTTTACAAGGAGAGCTCTTAAAATATGGTGATTTCAATCCTTTTTTGTAACTCAGTTTTACTCATAAGTGGACGCTGAATACCTTGTTTAAAAAAAAGAATCGGTGTAACTTAAGCTTGTCTAAACTGTTAAATCTGGAAATAAGTATACCATGCAATTGAACACTTCTGGGTTTTTGTCCTGTCATGTTCTTTCTTGTCTTACTGTCTCACTAGTGTCCCGCTACTGATCTGACAGTAGCGAACTGAAAGGTTGCTTCTTACCATGTGAATGGCTTAGGTCTAATAAGATTTGTGTAACTTTGATGCTTTCCCTTCTTTTTTTAATTGTATCTTTTGTTGTTCTGCTTGGAACTTTTTGATATTAAACTTGAGGAAAACTTAATGGTAAATTATGTAACAATACAAATCTGAGGGCAAAAAGGCTCATGTTTTCAAAGCATGGAAGAAGTATGCAAGTTGGCATATATGATGTGTCTTTGCCATGAGCTGATTTTTCTATTTCCAGTGCCTTTTTATGCTGGTACTTCCTTTTTCTCTGTGTCAAATCTCCAGTGCATTCTTAGAAAGTATGGCTCCATGCTTTAAACTTAGAAAATAGACCACCTCTGCCAACAGCTTTACCAGTGTTATATTTCCCTGTTGCCACAGACTCCAATTTCTTCAGAATATGATGTTTTTGTAGGGCGTGGCCTAGTTGAGGAGAGTCTTGCATATTGAGTTACATTCCTTGGACTGAGATTGGAATCTGATTGTCTTTCTTGTCTTCTTTACAGTGATGAAAAGTCTGAATTGTACTCCGGCTAACTGGGAATTAGAGAAGCTGAACAGTGACCTGAAAGTGCATAGTCTGGAACAGGATCTAGAAAAACTCAAGGAGGAGTGCAACAGTCTCAGGAAGGAGTTGCAAAATTCCAAGCAGAAGGTACCTTAATTTTTAAGGAATTTTTGTATTAATGGTTTATTTTAAATCCCATGGTCAATCAAAATCAAGGGTTAACAAAAATTTGAAGTATACAATTGAGTGAAGGATGAATATAATGGTAAAATTGACCTTAAATATTTTCATACACTGTCATTTTTCTTGGAAATAGGAACAGGCTTCTCAGGGAAGTGTTCATGGCATCAAGCCTGTCCAAATTTATGAAGTGTCTGAGTGATGCTCTTAATTAAAAAGTTTAGTTTTAGGCAGTCCTGCAATGAGCAGGGAGTTGAACTGAATCCTTATGGGTCCCTTCCAACTCCAGATACTCTCTGATTCTATCCAGGTGAGATTTCCCAGCCATTACCTATATAACAATAGAAAATGAAGCTTTATGATTTTTTATAAGTAGCCACGGAAGTGTTCTCTGTAAGCTGAGCTACTAAGAAAAATGTTAAAAGATGTAATGAACTTTGTTTAAGGATGTCTGGCGCTTTTCTTTAGGGTAGTTGCATGAACTTGTCAGGAAAGTACCTTTTTTGGTATTCTTCCCTGCCATTTCTGGGGTAGATGTCTGTTTTGAGGGACACATTTTGTAACCTAGATGTTGTTAGGATCTCAAAAAGAAAATTAAGATAACAGTAACAAAAAGCAGTAGGTTACTGTCTAGTGCATTCTTACTGCTTTTCACCTTACCTTTGAAGAAAGGTACAGTGCCAGTCTGTAGGACTCTGCAGTCACACTGAAGTTACCCAGTGGATGTAAAACATTTAAATGTGATTTTTTGAGGAGGCAGACTATTTTAGATTCCTTATGGTCATTAATAATGATGATTATGTAATCCTGAGTCACACACTATTTGAGTGAGTCTGCATTTTTTCCACTAGGTGGGGATAAAGCATGTGAGGTGTTTCGTTAACTTCCCTTGCTGTTGGTTGTTTCACTTGTGTCTGGAACTCTTTCAGGTGCTTTCAATAACTTGTAAAATCTGAAAGCTTACTGTAACTTGTGTGCAGTTCTTGTGTCTTTGGGTAACTCTAGAACAGAGTAACAGCTGCATAAATAATTGAGGATTGCAGATTGTGTTGTGAGAATGAGTGATGTCAGAGAGAACAGACTAAAATAGCAGTTGTAAGAAATACTACGTGTGACACTGTTTAAATAGTGTTTATGTCAGCAGCTTTAGTTGCACAGAACAAACACAGGGAACAGCTTTTTGTTTTGAGAGTTTTTGTTAGGCTTTTTTCTGTTGTTTTTTCATTTGTCTTTAGCGTAATTTCTTCTTGGTCCTGGTAACTGCTTAATATAGGAAATAAAAAAATGCACGTTTTCAAATGTGGGGTAATGCAGTGCAACTTTTTTTTTTTTTAACTATGAATTTGAATCTTTGATGGGGGATGGTGAGAAAGTTCAGGAGGGAAAAAATCCGTCAGGTGAAACACAGTCAAGTGTGATCAAAGGGAAATGGCAAATCAGCATTATTTCAGCTGAGCTGGTATTTTCGTTATTACTTATTTTCATTACATTAGTTAGTTTAGCAAACATGTAATGAAAATAAGTAATAATGAAAATAGTGAAAACAGGAAAACATTTTTGCAAATGTTTTCTACCTTAGGCAAGTGTACTTTCTATTTTTTTGCACTTTCAGATAGTCGAGTTTTTGCATTGTACTTGATACAGTGTGTACATTATATTGACAAGTTGCTTGAAATGTGTACAGGCTGTCATAAAGCCACAGTAAATGTATCAAATCCATAACAGCTTTGGCTAGAGGGAATGGTAGGAAGGGAACATGAAAAGAAGGGATATGAAAGGAAGGGCGGTCATCACAAGTGATAGTCTAATAGAAATATGGCTAACAAAGTGAGCTCAATGTTTGATTTGTTAAGCAGCCCTTGTAAATTCAGTGAAGCTACCTGTATGTGCAGTTTTAAAGTAGTCTTTCAGACTGAAGGGATAAATTATGTTCTGTCATAAAAGTAACTTGGGGAAGTAAATCTATACAGAAACAGTTTGCTTTGATTTAAAGATCTTTATATACTGTGATAGGGAAAGAACAACAAAAAAGACTGCTTAAAAAGCAAAAATTGAGAGAGACTTTTGATGTCCATTAAAAAAAGTAATCAATCTCAAATTCTGAGAGTTCAGCTCCTTTAAAAAAAGAGTATGGGGGTGGCTGAGGCATGCCTTCGTATAAGTAGGTAGTGTAGTTTAAGCATTTTTAAGTGGAAATTCTTAGTAGAAGTCTTTATTTCCCTTTTGAAACCCACTGCAGCTAACACAAATGAAGACTACTTGTGAATTTCAGTATTAGGGAACTTGGAGTTTCACTGCCATTTTTCAAGCTAGAAGATCTGAAATCATGTTCATTCAGTCTCTGTCTTCTCTTCACTCTGTTATGCAGGACCATGCTCAAGAGGAGAATCCATTACATGGAGACCACCTTCAAAGGCAAGACATCCTGAGTTATGAAATATTTTATTTTCCATTTACTGAGGGACAGTTATTTGAACAAGTAGATTATTCTTGCAGACTCTTTAGGTGTTATTTCAAGTTACATAATGTAACTCAAAGTCTAGGTATACTTATTTAGCAAGATCCTTGTAATTTTTTTTGTTATGGTTTTTGTTTGGGATGATGAAGAACATTTATATCTCCAGTTTGTTGTGCAGAAAATGAAAATTTAATTAACTTGGATTTAAAAATCAGCTTTTTTAATAGTTAGTTGACCGGAGGAGGTCTAAATTTTCAAGTCTCATGCTGGCTCTGGAATATCTTCATTCTGTGGATGAGAGCTTTCTGTGTTTGCAAATCCCTTGCTTAGTGCTGGAACATACATTCTTTGTTAGTGTGATGCTGTAATATTCCTACTAGTAGACTTTTTTTAATATTGGAGAGCCATTGTGTCACATATGCAAAAAAAATAGGAATTGTCCAGGAAAATGCTCAAATATCAGAAAGCAGGTTTTTTTCTCATTTTGCACCCATTCAAATAATAATTATACTTATGATATAAACTCCTATATTATCCTTCCTTGACTATGTGTGCTGTATTAGAAGGTTATCTTTCAATTCTTGATGGAAAAGAACTGTTGGTGGATGCATGGAAGTTCCCAAATCTTGCAGAAATGCAATGCTGTGTCTCTTAGAGCCAGGTATGCCTGGTGGTGCACTTAACACCATTTTCCACCAGAGGGAAGAGTGGCCCTTCACAATGCCAGGCTTTAGTCCTTGGCTGCTGAGGAGAGGGGAAGGGACATCAGCCACTGAAGAACGCACCAATAATTCCCATCATATATTCTCCACTGTGGTGATGACAACAATGCACACACTACACACAAATCACACTTTGTCCTTTCACCTTAACTGGATACTTATTCCTGTGCTTTCTCCTGGAACTTCACAGTCACTCCTACAGGCCTGATAAAAGGTGTTCTCTCAAGACACAGCAGTTACCTCTTCGATCGTTTGATCACTGCTCTGATCAAACTGATCATTTGATCAAGTGATTATTTATCAGAGCAGATTTATCCCACAAAGTGCTGCTTAGGTGGCAGCCATCTAAAATAGTATATGTATAGTATGGTATTTATAATAAATAGTGAATGTGTAAGCCCATCCAAAAAATCTGTGGAAAAAATACTTGAAAAATCTCTTATGAGAAACATTTGTTGTAGCAAGCAATCCTGCTTTTTATGGGAAATGGAGACACTTGCACATAGCTAACTTTTTGGAAAATAGTTATTTCATATTTGTGAGCAGCCTGCAAATCTGTCTTTAAATTCTCAGTGTGCTAATCTAATTTGCTGTAGATTTAGACAGGCTGTCATGGTGAAGGTTCATATTACATCTTAGAAGGCAGTATAGGATAAACCTCCAAGCACAGGAATCCTTAGCTTTCAGTTACAAATTCCTTGAAAATTAGGCTTTGCAATGGGGTTCTAGGTCAGTATCCACAAAAACAATTAAAATCTGTTGCATGTGATTTAAGTGGAATTCTGGTACCTGCAGCCCTTTGCAAGATGCTTGTAAAAGTGCTAAATGCACTTTAAAAAATTCATCCAAGAACTTTCCTTCTGGTTGGTGGCAGACACTGAGCTTATATTTACCACTTCTGTGTTAAATATTGGACAGTTCTGGTTTGACACAACTGAAGTTTTTTATCTTATTTTTTAGACCAAAACATGAGAATTAATGAGGTGAGGTTGCCACGTAAAATTGAAAATTAAGTTGTCATCTCTTAAGAGTTCAAAGAGCTAAAAGGAGTCTGAAGTAGAACGGCCACAGGTTTAGCTGAACTTGAAATATCAATTCTGACAATTTTAACTTTTTATCTGTCAGAATTTCTGACACTTAATCCATTATCTATTAAAATATCAGCTTCCTCTGTTCTTTAACAGAGTTTTATGAATCTGGATGTTTGTATTCTATGGACAGTATTTCTGTCCATAGAAGTGCTATTTCTTTGTTTTAAGGGAACTCTCGTAGCGTTGACTTGTATAATAGCTGCTTCTCAGAGTGATTTTGAACACAGTTGTGCTTGATATATTTCATTCAGGAGTGATTCTATATGGCTATTTTAGGAGGATAGTGTTACATACAGTTTTAAAGCTTATTAATTCTTACTTATCTCAATAGCTTGAGATATCGAGCTGTTTTCAAATAAATGCCTTCTTAGTGAATGCAGTGAGGAAGAAAATATCCTGGAAACTCTGATCTACTATATATGTCTTCAATAAATGTGTTTTGGTAGAATGTTAAGCATTAAAAAAGCATTAAATCATTGATTTAATGTTTAAGTTTAAGTAACTGCATCCTTATGTCTTTGAACACTAAGTTAATTATTAATCAACATGGATGTGATATTCAGTGAGCCTTTGCTAGAAATTTTACCAAGAAACATATGGTAATGCTGACTTCTCTTTTTTTTTTTGTTCTTAATTTTCATACCAGTTATTAACCTGAAACATCAGTATTGGAGCAGTGCTGCTGTTGCTAAATATGTTTCTCGTATTATGCTATCTTAGAGAATGAATTGGATCACTATTTTTTACACTGTCTGATAAGGCAGTGTATTAACATAAATTGGATGATTGAATATGAAACAGTATGTTTTATATTTTAGTTTGGACTCTGTGTATGCTCAGTTTGGGTCTTGGGTATTTAGTCTGAATTCAGTGTAGCGACGTGGATGTTGTAAGAC
Organism: Vireo altiloquus; assembly: GCA_013396875.1. Lineage (NCBI taxonomy): Eukaryota > Metazoa > Chordata > Aves > Passeriformes > Vireonidae > Vireo > Vireo altiloquus. Next base: position 1,057,740 of record VZRF01015561.1, read on the forward strand.
CCAAATACTGATTTTTCAATATTTAAAATTACAATCAATCAGTATAATTAGGCTCATAATATGTGTTGGGGTGTGTGGTCGTTTATTGAAAAGTATTCAGAGTTAACACTCTGCCTTTTTTATAACCTGGTGTTGCTTTATTTAAAGTATTCCTTTGAGATGACTAATTTTATTAGATTATTTGAAGATGGTTAGTTTCAGATATTGAAATGGAAAAGTATGCTTCATATTTCTTTCCTTTGGGGCGTTGGAATTATTATTCTTACTTAGTATATCAATATGTAATGCATTGTATATTGTAATAGGTAAGAATCAAATAAAACATACAGAGGTGCATCCATTTAAGGTAATTCTTAGTACTGTTCAGTTCATTTAGAGTTATGGTACTCTTAACAAAATTTGCAGTGTGTGTCAGGCAAGAACAATTTATTAACGGTTAACACTTGATAAGCATGTTAGTAGGCTGCTTTAGAGGTAGCAGTATTGAACTTGTAATAAATTTTTGTTTTGAAAGTGTGCAACAAACATATTGGGACCTGAAGAGAGAAATGTCTAATTTGCGTGTAGTGGCTGACAAGCAAGCTGAGATCCTACGAAAACTGAAAAGAAACCCAACAGGAGCCAAGAAAGGCAAGTCAGTGTTTGCAGTAACAGACCTTACAAACACAAATCATTGATTCAAACTGTAACATTTTAAAAATAAACCAGCTATCATATCTTATCAGAATCTCATCAATTGAAGTTGATAAGCTAGGCTGTATTATGGTTCCAGCTTACCCATTTTCTGCTTTTGCTTCTGTCTTATACTGGTCAACTTCACACATAAAGGTGTTGCTGATGTGTTTTTTCTTCAGTACTGTATTCTGTTCCCCTTGTGGCTTTTTTCTCAGTAAAGTGTTGCTTATGTGCACAAGGCTGAGGTGTTAAGTTTACTCGTATTTGACCTTTTACCACAACTACTTCATATTAGGGAGAAAAAAATCTTTTTGCAAATGCAGTCTTATTTTCCCAGTACAGAATATATGTAGTTTTAAATTGGCAACATTTTAAAATCAGACTGTAAAAGACGGAAATTCCCTTATGGTTCCATATTTCTCTACATTGTGTTCAGAAAAGATGCTTTTTCTAGCAAAATGCTGCACAGTATGACGTTTTCTGACTGTCAGAATACTGGGGAAGCAAAACTGCCTTAAATAATTTTAAGGGTTAAATATTTTTCACAGAAAGTCTTTAAAATTTCTGTGAGCAGTTCATCAGACAGCTCTTCTGTTCTGTATGTGTGTTTCTCTCAAGCCAAATGCTAGACAGTCAAACAAACTGTGGTAAAGAGTTAATTTCCTTTGTTTTCTGCTCACTTCAATTCTGGTCTTTCCTGTGCTCAAAATACTGGTGGAAGACAGTGAACTTGGTTACAGTGTACTGGTGACAGTCTGTCCATTACCAGATCAAGACATTTTGTTTCTGAACAGCTCAGTGAGGTAATGACAGGATTCACCTCCCCAGCAGTCCCTGCCTTTGTGATCAGCAGTGACTAATGATCACTTTGTCTCTGGTACTTGGCTGATACAAACTATCAACCCATTTTGTACACTTGGCCATATTGTTTCCAGGTGAGTCTGTGTTCCTACAATTCTGAAATGCATTTGTCAGATAACTTCAGCAGAGAAACTGGGAACTGAATGAGTCCAAATAATCTTAAATCTGTCATGGTTTGCTGTGATCATATGGTGTCTTTATGTCCTTGCTTTTAATTTGGAGTTACCTGTCTTGCCACTACACAAGTACTGATATTTCTCTTCTTTGTGAGGAGTCCCATTTTTTGCAGTTCTTATGCAGTTGTTCATCCGCAGCCATAGAAGGCATTTTTGATTGATCAGGACACAGTGGACTTCTGCCTTTTCATCTGTAGACTTTTTTCAGTAATTTTTCAGAAGTACGTGAGAATGGACAGGTCTGATGTTGGTCATCAGCCACACTTACAAATGCAGTACAGATGTATCTGTGCTTATATTTATAGACAAATCTTGGCTTATGTAAAATATGGGTAGAATTAACTGAATTCCATTTCCTATACCTCTAGTACTGGCTGTTTTAGCAGCTACAAACCATTGTCAGAGGTGCATGAAGTCTGCAGAACATGTGTTCATTACTCTGTGTGGGACATCAACAGTATCAGTTAACATGTGGATTCTACTTATCTATTATGTATGGAGGCATCTTCCACAAATGTGTGTGTCTGTGGAGTTTTTTTGTTTGGGTTTTTTTTTGTGTTGTTGTTTTTTGGTTTGGGTTTTTTTGGGGGGGTTTTGGTGGGTTTTGGTTTGGTTGGTTTGTTTTAGGGGTTTTTTGATACATTTTCAATCTATTTTCAGTGGAATCAATTTTTCTTGAATTTCTAAAGGTCTGCAGGCCTCAAATTGCTTTTTACACCTGCCAGCACAAAGAGGCCAAATCTAGTGCCTGTGCTATTGGAAAGTGGTTTTGGCTGCCATCCACGAATTTTTATCTATTGTGACAAACAGAAGTTGTATTCTTTGACCAAGATACCAGCTTCTTTTTCTGTCCCTTAAGAATTAAAGTTAAAAATAGCAATTCATGCTCAAGATAACAGCTGCTCTAGAAAACTCTATGTAAAATGTGAGTGTAACTGCAGGAAGCATTAATCTACTCTCATTACATGTTTATGTACATTATCACTACAAAACAAAATTACCTGCTTGTATTTGGCCGTCTGTTCAGATGTGTGTGGAAGGTACAACTCTTCTGTTTCAGGTAGATGCTGTTCTGTTTCAAAATGCCCTCCTTCCTAACAGTTTAAGACTCTTCTGGAATTTCAGATGGCTGAACATTGCAGTCTCTCACTCACTTCTGGAAGTCAGACAATAGTGGAGCACAGAGAACCTGGGAACACCATGTGTTTCTCTATTACTGCTTCATGGACAGTGAGAATTCAGGTTCTGGGTGGCATGAGAACACAACTTGTTAAGTGAATTGGTGGAGTAGGAAACAGCATTCACTGTTCTGCATCTGACTGACTTCTCCAATGTGAAAATGGTCTCTGTTTCAGCATTCCTTCCAGTCTGGTCAGAAAGATCCATCAGTTTATCTCTCTTGAAATGGGAGTTGGGAGATATCCTTGGAGTTGGGTGTATTTTATACACTGTGATTTCAGGATTTCAGGTTCATCTTGAGACTGGTGAGGGTAGTATTTGTTTGTAGCTTTCAAGTAGTTACTGAATATGGTCTGGAAACTTGTGGCTTGAAGAAACTGTGTTTAACATCCCTGCTAGACTGTAGTACATTTGGAGTACATGAAAAATGCATTAGATAATGTAATTTTAAAATCTTTTTTTATCTCTTCCTTCAGCTGCCTCTACTGCACCAGTGCAATGTGTTGACTTGAACATTTCAAAGCTGAATTTGACATCTGGGGTAGTTTATAAAAAACTCTCACAAAACGCTAAAGCCCTCGGCAATGCTGTGTCTCCCCCTCTGCCCAGAGATGTCCAAGTCCCATCGGAAAGGGTGACCCTGCAAGCATGGACAGATGAGAGACCAATTCCAGCTGATGGCAAAGCGTTTCAGGAACACCATTCTTATGGAAAGAGCTCTCTGGAAGATAATTCCTGGGTATTCCCAAGTCCTCCAAAGCCCAATGAGAATATGTTTTGGGAAATGAAAAATAATCCAACTTTGTTAAACTGTCCAGCAGATTACCTGGATCAGTGTAATCAAAACTGTCTGCACAAGAGTTAAACAATTTTTCGAATGAACTGAGGCATTTTTGGAGTGATTCTGAATAGGCACCTTAATGCTTGAACTTTTAAGGAGGGAAAACAAATTGCTTGAAATGTTTTTTCTTTGTTTTTGATTCTAGTTCCAAATCAGAAAGCCTGGTCTTCCTCTGCTGTAAATCAGGAGCAAGTTCCTTGACATTAAAGCTGTGCTGGTTTAAGATAAATACAAAGAAATCTAGCATGGGGCCTAGATAGTCTTGTACTGCAAATGATGTACATTTGCAAAAGGTTACACTGAAAAGTGAGTTTGTGGAATAAAAAAAAATAATCCAGTTCTGTATTTGTTTGCTATTTGTACGTTATCAAGAAAATGCTTGGTATCCAGTGTTAAAACTTGTACCAGCTCTGGGCTTATATTTTGACAGTGTTCTTTTTCAGAATAAGACATAATATGAAGAATCTCTTCTTCCTCCTTTCAATTAGTTTTGAGTCCTCTGGTTTGGAAATGCATTTTTCTAGAATTTTTAACCAAGAAAGGTGAGAATGTTTTGGGTTTTTTTTTTCCAACCTTGATTTTTATATGAGATAGTGGCAAGAGAGAAATCTCCCCTAGGCAATCCTGTTTAGATTGCCCCATTTGGGGCTTGATTGTGAATTGTGAAGGACTGTAAGTAATGCTGCTGAGCACTGTGAATCCTGCAGGTTCAGCTTGTTTCCCTCAGTTCCTGCTGAAGGAAGCTGATATAACTGCACAGCTGTGCTGCCACATACCCAGCCTGCTCACAGTGCAGTTTTCTGTATCGTGCCTCCTTTGCACAGCACAACTCTGACCCTCTGTTTGTGTGGTGGTGAAGGCTACTAACTTTTCCTTTGTTAAAGAAACAAAGCCTTAATTTAATTAGATTTGGTGACGTTGCATTGTTGATACACAAAAAGAAGTATTTTTGTGGTATCTTTAGTATGCCACTGAGAACCAGAGCTACTAGAATTCCAACTACGTGCTTTATAGGTTATAGGTATCTAGACACTTACTTTTTCTCTTTTTTTTTTTTTTTCTTTTAAGGCCTTGAACTGTTTCTAGACACATATAATTTATGCCTTTTTTTTTTTTTTTTTGTAGACTTCTCTGCTTCGTATCTGGCTTAATACAACAGGGTTAAGTAAAATGTCTTAACTGCTCTAAAAGTTGAAGAAAAATGCTTTGCATTTTAGATCCATGATACCTAACTTGTAATGGGCAGGAAGATACTTAATACTGAAGATGGTATTTACAGATGTGTGGGTGGGTGAAGTATTCAGCTTCACAGATCCAGCTTAACATCAAAGTAATAAAAATTAATTTCACAGCTGTTTAGTAGCAAATTATCTTAAGATTGCTTGCAAATACATGGGGAAGCTCTGACTGTAGCACAGCTGTAGTAATGGATGGGCTGTAGAAGTGTTACAAGGGTGCTATGTGACCCTGACAGACACTTCCCTGCACAGTAAGTACTTCACACAGAGCCCATCTTTCACTTTGTCTATCAAAGGCAAAAAAATGCCTTCCAGATACCTTCTCCTACAGTACAAATAGCATACATAAATAATGTTTCCCATTCACCAGATATTGTTTTTATCTTTCTATTATCTTGCTCACGTATACTGGCTTGTCTGTGATTAATGGAAATGGTGTCAGATGCTGGAATTTATTCTGACCAATGAACACAGCTGACTCAGGGGAGTACAATCTCTTGGAAAGTAATAGAACAAAATCCAATATGCATAAAACAAATCCAAGTCACTACGTGTCAGCTGATAGAACCAACTACCTATGTAATAACAAAGAAAACATTTCTCATGTGGCTGCATAAGCTATATGGTACCTAGTTCTTAAGTAGCTTAGTTTGGGGGTTCCTCACCTAACATTACAGAGATTTTTTTATTAAGGAATGTAATATTCAACAAGCATTAACATGATTTGTGCAATGAAGGAATTCTACTGTGTAAGATATTAAATAAATCTATTTTTGTTTGAAATTGGTTTCACTAACAAATCTCCTTTCCATATTTGGCAGAAAATTTTTTACTGAAGTTTTAATTCCTTTATTGTGTATAAATGTTATTCCAAATACAAAAAATTAGATTTGAAGTTCATCCACTTTAATTCAAAGAAACAAGCCATCTGCTATAGCCTGCTTCAGCATATTCTGGGAAAAATACCCTCCTGGATGTTGAAACCTGAAGGATTTATTTACCTTAAGCTGTGGTCCTTTGACTACTTGTGTCAAAAAGTTCCCAGTCAGCCTGTCCTGTCCTGTGCAAAGTTAAAATTAAGCTTCTCTGTGCAGAGCCTGAGAATTTCCAGGTTTTGCATTTGACCCTTGGTTTGTATTCTGTGCTTCTTCCCATGCTGGAGAAGGGAGCAGCAATGTTTGCTGAGGGACTTGAGGAGCACTGTGGCTAACTAGGGAGAAGAGGGACTGATGTTGGAGAGCTTGCTGCAGGCAGCATTTCCAATCCAATCACTCACTGCCATGTCCAAGCTGTAACATTTGAAAAGGAAGTCCCCAGATTTGGAGTCACCTGGGAGCTCGCTGGCTGGTGAAGCATCTGTTGGTCCGAAGCTTACAATCAGATTTTGACTGAAGATGGGAAAGTCATTTAAATCCACACCACTAGTGGCTTACAGTGCTTTTTCCATTTTCAGAAGTGAAATCTTTTCATCAAAGTGACAGCAAATTACATGCAGAAGTCGCTGTAATAACAGGGTTCTGGTGTTTTGTGTGCATGTGTTACATAAAACTGCATATAGTAAGGACCAAAGTTCTCAAATAATTATTTTGAATGACTCCCAGAAAATTTTTGCATGCAGACATTGAACATTTTAAAACCTTGCCCAACCCACCAATTTGACAATTTTTAATTTAGGAAAGCACTAACTCCATTTAACAGAAATGAAAGCCAGCTTTTGGGGCAGGAGGAGGTTGCTGCTTTGCATGTTTAAATGAGCATATGGCAACCTGATGAATATGTATTTGAATATTTAGTGAGTTGGATGAACCTTCTAACAACTTACATGTAAACTTGCATTGTTTGTTTAAGTATTTTTAAAATCTGATCCTTTAAAGTTTCCCTGCCAGTTTTGTAGTGTACAACTGATCAGTTTTCCTCACACGTGAACTAGCTATATTGAAGAAAGCAAAGCCCCAAATTAGCTGTGATGCACTGTCCAATTTTTACAGATGGAAAAAGACAAGAGCAGCATGAGACATATGGTGGAGTTACAGTAAAACAATACCTGTTTCAAGTAACAAAACACAGGCCCATGTAAGTATCACATGAAGTACAGTAGTGGGATAAAGCAGATTGAATTTTCTTCCAAAACCAATTTGCAGCAGACTTTGATCCTCTTGTGCTGAGACACCTGTAGCTTTAATGACACTGTGGCCTGGTAAAGGAAGAGTGGAGAGCTCTGGTACCTGAGTGACACCTGTATTGTCTTCTGATCTGCAGACAGGCCCCATGAAGAACAGTGGTTGCAGAGGTGTAAGGTATTCCCTGATTCTTTATGTAGCTTGAGTATAAAAAAGGGCATGTGCAGGTTTGATATGCTTTTTGGATTATTTATTGCAGTCTTGGGAAGTTAGACTTTTGGTGCTTTCTTTAGGAAGAGTGGCATTACTATGTGCAATTGTATGAACACAGGACCGTAGATGAAAGCATTTTATTTATGATCAGCAGTAAAGGTAAACACTAATTTTAACTATCATGCAGTTGAACCATTAAAAGAAAAACCACTCCAGCAAAATTAATTTATTGTATTTTAAGATGGAAGAGAGCAAGTTGAACATTAAGATACAATAGTTAAAGTGGTAAGATGATCATGTTTGAATATGGCTGTTTGATATAGGGAGAAGCATGCAAGAAGGTGCTTACTGTTACTGAACCAATTCTTAACTAGGTGGAACACTTACATTTCAAGTGTATTTGATCATTTTTTGATCAGCAGAGTAAACAGGACACAGGAATTACTTGCAGGAATTACCTGAGGAGGAGTATGGCTGTACTCATGTGGAGCAGAATGGGTTTGTGGCTTGCAGGTTGATTTCTGGGTGATATCTCAGACTGCAGTGGTCAGCTGTTCCACTCCCCTTTGAAAACCCTGTGCATTACAAACTGTCCCTCATCTTCCCTTTGAGTTTGGAGTTTACTCTGAAGGCAAACTTTTAGGTAAATATATGGCACCTTCTCCCTCCTTCCTCTTAGGTCTTCCATTGTAGGGTGCTCCCCTGGGGAGTTTGAAGAGTACTTTAATACACCAAGAGAGTGCAGCTTCCAGTGAAAAATGGGAGTGTCTTGGGTGCTTGCCAAGTGTTCTGAAGAGGACAGATAGGCCCCTGTGCTGCAGGAACAGCAACAGATGCTGTGCAAGGGTGTTCAGTGGCACATCAGCCTTTGAGCTTTAAGGCCTTATTCCGTCAATGATCAGTGCCTTGCCAGGGGAGGGTTTGAAGCTGGCTGGGCACATGGTTGCCATTATGAGAGGCAAGCAAGGATCTAAGTTCATCGTACAGCCATAGTGAAAGCCCTGCAAGTTTACAGAAGCTGCACAAGCACAACAGGGTTAAAAGGGATTAAAACTGGGATGGTAAACGCTTGGTAATGCCACCTTCACTTTTCAGAAGGTCACATTAGGAAACATCAGATGCTTTTACTCAAATACTAACTATGATGGGTAAGGGGCATTGCCACGCTTCAGAATTCGGCTGTTCCTGCGTCTGCCACCTTTCTATATAGATAAATACCATGAAAACACTGAGGACACATCTGGAATAATTCCAAATTATTCCTAACTGTTTATTCCTATGCAGAATAATAATAATGAGTAAGAATGATTTATTTCAAAATTAACAAAAACCAAAGTATCTAGGGACCATTAATTAGAGTTGCAATCCTCGGTTTAGCTGGAGATGGCCAGATGAAGTACTGCATCTCTGTACAGCTCCCTGCCTCATCACCTAGAGCTGGCTGCTCTCTGTAACTACAGGCAGTACTTATGTTTTGTATAGTTGGGAGGTGGAGGGGCTGAGGGGGTTAAGACAGCCAGGCTTCCACAGTTGTACCTTCTCATCAGTCACAAGTAATTTCTGACAAAACAAAAGTAGTTCTTAAAAAATACTCAACTTCCAGTTCCCTGCTGCAGCACAGCTGAAGACTTTGCCAATAGCACCAGTGTTTCCTTAGATTGATTAGAATCTAGGGCTGCCTCCAGTTAACCTGAGTAGGAAGGAGAGTTTACAGCTGAGGCAAAACCAAAACCGAAAGTAATTTAGTGGTATGAGTTTGTCATGTCATGGTACTCATTCTTTCATTTAAGCTTTAAATAAAAGATGTAAATGCAATTCAAGTACAAGATATGCACAAGATACTAAGAAAATGAAAGGTGTGAAACCAAGAACTCAAAACTAGGGAACATCACATTAAGGCCAGGGGTATATTGCAGAGGAAGCTGATGCCTGATCCAAGGGACATTCCCTGCTCTGAGTGCATCCCAGGGCAAACAAAGGAGCTGCAATAATCCAGATGTAGGAAAAGAGAAATAAATGGCTGACAGCACCATCCAGTACATGGAATTTCAGGTGTGGCATCAGTGCAGATGTGAGTTGTGGCTGTTGTTCACACAGAGCCTGTATCCAAGGGTGGGGAGCAATACCTGCAGGTTCACCTGGGCTTTGTTCCATTCCATGCATTCATTCCTCCCCTGCAGTCCTGGTCACTGCACTGGGGGTCCCCTTCACCTGCTGCACACAACTTCTGCTGAGCCAGAAAAGGAGACTCCCAACTGCTGGTGCTGTTGCCTGAGTGAGACTTGAGTCAGAGCTGAGTATGGCCCAGGTGAGCCCTCAGTGCAGGCACTCGCTGCTGGCAGCACCCAGCATTGCCCCTAAGAGAACATCCACACCCACAGCAATCCTCTGGGGAAAGGCTTTTGCCAACACTTAACAAACACCCAGGCTGGCTTTCAGAGGTTAAAAATACAGCAGATTTTCCTAGTGGGATAACAGAACAGTCACTGTCCTTAAAAACACGTTTCACCCTCTACCTTAAATTTCCTCCTTTTTAAAATACATACAGCAAAACAACCAATTGGGAATATTTTTCTTTTCCAAAATGCTTGAGCTAAGAAGCCAAGAACATGTGTAGGACTCTGTTCCATATAAGCTATTTCAAGGTGGTTAGCTTTAGAGCTGAGTGCCACTTAAGTTTGCCTAACAAGGCAGAATGCTACACATCTTTTCAGTGTGTCATTCCCAAGTGTTCCCCAGTCCCCCACCCAATCTGCTGAAGCAACATTATTAATGATTATTTAGTAAAAGGCACAGAATAGAGGGTAATGACTAACCTGCAGCATGAAGTCCTTCATATACATGTCTCAGTCAGAGGTTCCTCCTTGAATAGCTTTAGAGGAACACTGTGTTTGTGGTGAAACAGTATTAAAATAAACAAGTAAAATGTTGCCTCTTCTAATGGATCAGTATCAAATTCTATTCCTTACTCAGAAATTATTTTTTTTCTTTAATCAGGGCATTAAAATTACCAAGTTTAAGTGTAGCCTTTCCTTATAAAGAATTTGTTTTTATTTCAGAATGCCTGGAGGATACTCCAAGATAGTTTGTAAAACTTTTTATTAGCAGCTCTAGTGAAGACATTTAAGCATTTGAGAAGTCTACAATTAATCAGCTTAAAGTATCAGTACACAAAAGATCCTTTGTGTTCTTTTTTTAAATTAGGGACTAGCTTTACACTTAGTTCCTGCAAGAAGTGATCTGCATCTCACATGCCTGGTTTAGTTGTTTACTCACCTCTACCTGGAATAATTTTGCAAGTGTGGTCACCTGCTCACTCCTGAAGCATGGCATCTTACTCCCTGTTCTCAAGGAAGGTCTGGATGACATTACTTTCTCTTCTAAAGCCGAAATGGTCAGTGTGGGCCACGTGCAAGCGCAAGGCATTCATCCCTTCTGACAGTGGAGATTTAAGAGTGACTCACAGTGCAGGCACAAGTACTACCAGGCTCTCATCTGACAACATTTTGAAGAAAAGAATAATTCACATTGGTCTGAGCAGCTCTTCTGCATTTGCCACCCTTCTAGTAAGTGCATCTTCATACACAGTCAGCTTCAGGTGATGACTAAGAGACCAACTTTAATGTATACCCAATCTGTGATCAGTTGATACAACTTAAATTATTCACCCGTAAGTTTTTATGTAGCCTGGCTCATGTAACTAGATATAAGCTTTAAATTCCAAATGGACATTCTGGAATTGTAAACTCCAAATGGTACACTGGTAACAAAATCTCAAGTCCAGACAGAGGGACTACTCTTGCAAACTGTGACAGCATGCTCTAGATCTCTAATTACAAAAAGTTTTTAAATTAATTCTTAATTTCAGACGTTATTTTATTCTCCATTCATCTTATTTTGTATATTTCAGTTAAACTCCACACAGAAGGATACAGATGATTCAAGTCTGTTTAAATCAAGTGAAATCCAAGTTGCATATGAAATTTAAAAAGTTCGTATTAAGTTTTAATTACACATTTGGAGTAAGCTTCTGTCTTTTCTTCTTAATTCCAGTTGCTCTGTATTCTTCTCTTTGCTTCAAATATTCTGCTTTGCATTCTTCATAGAATGATGGATCAGAATAGCTACAAGATAGAAAAATACATATTGCTTTTCTCTTGGAATATGGAACAGGTATTGCAAGAGTACCACTCATAACTGATCTTCCTTTCACACCCAAAGAAAACCTGTCTGCCTTTAACAGTAAAATACCTTTTTGTATAAAGTACCTAAGTGTTAAAGTTATCTTTGTAAACTTTAATTACTCTGTCATGATACTGTTCTCTCTTGAAGCATAGTTCTTTTCAAGCCTCTGCAGTGAATCCACCAAGAGGAAAGGCAGAAAAAGGAAAAGACATTTAGTATTTAAGTTCAGCTGAAGAATTCATTTGCAGTTACCCTCCTCAGCATGGGAAGCTGCTGGAGTTGACTTTTTTTTAATGCACCCAAGTAACAACTGGGAATAGGTTCAAGTGTATGTCTTGAACAGTAGATATATAAGTCCTTGATCATTACATTAAATTAGTTTCTCTCATAATTTTTTAAAATATAACTACGCAAACACTATCAACCTTTTCTGTTAGAAGCATTTTGTTTAAGTTTCAAGTTTTTTTTAAGGCGAAGGTACAGACAAATAGAACTGAGTAACTCCAGCAAGTTCTGACTCCAGTTAGGCCTGAATGCTTGCCTGGCTGCACATGTTTTTTTCATCAGTTCCTAAATACTTGAGAATAACTGTCACTAGATCAAAGGCATATATTTTTAATCTTAATTGCTGGTTTAAGAGAGCAGGACACACTAAAAATCCAACCAACCTCCTTTTTCCTCAGCCAAAAAATCCCCAGCCCTCACCCTGGCAAATTCAAGAATCTAACACTTCAGCCTAATGGCACTGGGGGTAAATTAGGACTTCCAAAAGAGATGTTTCAATTCACCATGGCATTGAGTTGACCTCTCTTATATCTAACAATTTCCCACTGCTGCAACTACTGCTGTTCACAACAGCAGGATACTTTCAAGACAGACTTAATCTTAAAAAAGAGAAGCAAAATGAAAACAAACTTAGCCTGTCTCACTAACAGATTATGAAGGAGCTTCACTGCACACTCCTATCCCCACATCTCTGATGTACCAGAGCAAATAAAGGGCTGAAATCTGTCACCAGGAGAATCAAGAAGAAAGTAGCCATATATTCATATGGTAAATAAAATCTTGTCAGTTAGGGCCCTGACCAGCATCATTTTAATAAAACAAAGATACCATTTTCAGAAAATACATCCAAGTTCCTAACCCTGCACAACTCTTTTCAGAATAGTTAACATTTCTAGATTAGTATGGGCCAAGCACAAAAACCCAGCAAAAAGTCATGAGGGACTTACTAGCCAACCAGACAGTCCTTCAGCGCTGTGTTCTCCTGCCGACACTTCACCACCATCAGAACACCAGTTTCTTGACAGCATTTAGTAAATGCTGGGAAAAAAAAAAACAACACCACAAACTAAATTGAAGTTAGAAAAATGACAATAGGTGAAAAAATCCTCTGTGTAGGAGGTATCAGACCAGATCTGATTTATTATTAATATAACCATAGTTGGCCTAGATTCTCATCCTGTTTGCAAGGTCTTTGTCACTTGTTTAGCAACAACACTTTAATTGGGATTCTCCCCTCATCATGTAACACATTCACACACATACTGCTGTTGCTAATACCATTTCTGAAGTTATTCTTGCAGCAAATCCATGATTCTTGTGCCTGCTTTTCACATGCTCTACTCAGGGCTATCATCTACATTTCTGGGATCATGACCTCTGGCATTTATGAACAATGAAGTTGCTTAATGAAGTGAAAGTACCTGGTCTGTTTTAAGGATTTCAAGACATAAAAACAAATCAGTAAGATACTAAAACTAAAGATACTAAAGTATGATACTAAAATCATGGCTAAGGACATGGCATTTATCTGGGAGTAACTAAAATAATGGCTCGTTGTCACCCTGTACAGATGTTTCACTGAATAATAACCCTAAATAAGAATTGGCTGTTATTTCTATCAGGAGATTTCAAACTGTTCTGTTTTAAGAGGTAATCAGCTACACTTAGCAGATGGAAAAGAGAGAGAAAGCCGTGAGTCCAAGATCAACCAGGAGCCAGAACAAAGTTTCCCCCTACTGCATCCCCTTCCAGATTTCCATCCATTTCTCCTCCTCTAAGGTCTTCCTAGTAATGATTTAATATCCAGTAAGTTTGGGGCATACAGAAATTGTTATTTTCTTGCACAGCCTTAGTGAAATTTACAGCTCATCTAGTAATGTCAAAACTTAATGGTACTATATCATACAACAGGTAAATCACATTACTTATGCTCAGTGTATAGGTACCTCAAGACTTAAATAAACAAGAAAGCAGAGATTTGTGTCTATAAAGGCTGCATTCCTGTCCTTTGCTCATAGCAGATGCCCACTGAAATGGGCATTAAGCAATTGTGGACCTCAGTGGAACAAAATGCACCTTCTAGGATCCTGGACACTACTGGCAAGATTTTGACAAAGTGATCCAACAGCTGCAAGCAATCCCTAGGTGAGATTAATCTGCTTGTCCACAGCTATTACTAAGGAGGCTTTCACTAAAATGATTTACAAGAAAAGGCAGTGTTTGCTGAAAAGTGTTGATGACAGATTTAAGTGTCCTTATACTTACAAACTTTGCAAAGAACTGACTTCTTATCCACTTCAAACATATTATTTATTGATGAACACTTAAAAAACATGCTCAAACACAGCACCCATCGTTACACACTGCCAACGCCACCACACCCTACATAAAAACCAGATGGAAGTGTGCAGAAAATAGGTTTAAATTAATCAGTAAATTACCAGCTGGGAAGACATTGCAACCTGTGTTTAAAGGTATCTATTAACAACCACACCCAACTTCTAAGATCTTTGTTTTAAAGTCATCCAAATGCACAAGCACAATGTTGAGGCAACATCTGGACAGATGAAGTTTACTAAGCAGAGTGAGCTCAGAACAAGGCAAATATCTCTCATTAGGTTATCAAAATGTTTCTTTGGTTTTCAAAAGTGAATATGACATTTCTTCTGTTCTTTCCTGGACTGTTTATCCTGACTATCCTTCATCAGCAACTTAGAAAAATCATACTTATTAGTACATTTCTAAAAATGACCTTTGTTTTTTTCTGGGAAAAACATCCAAAGCTTTTGAAAGAAAGCTTATGGTCTGTCTAGTGATCAGTTTGATTTAAACTCTCTACAGGCACTTCTTTAAGTGCTGTGCTGAGGTTTTGAGTTGGGAATTTTTTTTTGTAGTAGTAATCATTTCTTCTGGAAGCTGTGAAGTAAAAAACCACTGAAGACAACAGGAGGTCCCTCTCACTTGTTAGCTCACCAGTCTTGATTGGTTAAAGGCGTGATGTCCAAGTGAACAAAAAAAGCCTGAACTGCAATTGCCAGCATTCCCTGGCTTCAGAAGGCCCTGCCTGTGGTACATGGCCAGGCACTGTTGCAAAGTGATAAAACTGCTTCCAGCTGTTTAGCTTTAACATTACCGATGCTTAACAACAGAGAGGAAGAAGGAAGGTTAAAGCATATTAGGCATCCTTATATGAGCACACAAAGCTTGATTATCCATCTCTTCTGCATGGTGGCCACATAAGGAGAGAAAGACAGGTTTAGTTATAGACACTTACCAGAAACCTTCCAGGAGTCTGGAGAATATTGTTTTATTTTTAATTGTTCTTTTTCTTGCTCACGGAGGGGCAAGTACCAATCTCTTCGCTCTCCTAACTAGTGACAGAACTCAAGGAAACAGCATGAAGCTGGGCCAGGGGAGGTTTAGGTTGGCTAGCAGAAAAACATATCCACCCAGAGGGTGGTCAGGCACTGGAAAAGACTCCCCAGGGAAGTGGCCACAGCACCAAGCCTGTCTGAGTTCAGGAAGCATTCAGACAATGGTCTCAGGCATGTGATGTGATTGGGGTGTTCTGTGTAGGGCCAGGAGTTGGACTTGATGAGCCTGATGGGTCCAACTCAGCATATTCTATGATACTATGATTCATGACTCTATGATTCATGAAATCTTCTATGAAATGAAATGTGTCAATGTTGAGCGGCACAAAGAGTGTTTAAACTACTGGTTTGGAGAATGATGTCAGAAATAATGCTCAATAGTTCCAGATATCTCAAACCAAGAATTTATCGCCATCTCTGTAATCTTGACAATCCTTACTCATTCTTCACTTAGGCAATATCTGCATTGTAGACCAAAGTTTCAGGATGCATAGCAAGACACCACAAAAAGAGAAGATACACAGGATGTACAAACATACTGTAATTTAACACTTTAGCAGCTATGAGGGGTAACCAAAGCACTAAAGAATCCAAACAGACCTTCTTCCTAATACACTGCACATTATAAAAAGAACAGAATCAATCTTTTCATAATCTTGTGTATGATCCAATCTTTATGACTTTAGCAAATGGCTTTCCATGACTTTACAAGTTCATGGGCTGATATGTTTTCTTTCTTCCTGCAAGCAGCAAGCTACCCAAACAGAACCTCAAGCAGCAGCAAAACTGGAGGTAAATTTGGGCCAGTCTGCAAATTCATTGTGAACTGTAACACAAAAGAAAGACATGTTTCAAACAAATGATAAAAGTTATCCCCAATATTTCCAAATACAAGCTAAATAAATTGAGGAACAGAGCTCGACACAACAGAAGTGAAAATGCCTTGTTGGAAAGGGGAAAAAAGCTTGCCCTCCATAAAATCAGCCCTTTGCCAAGGCTTTTCTAGGACAGCTACATATGTCCATCACTGAATGCTCTGTGCACAGACAAGGACAGATCCACTACTGCGTCAGCGAGCTGCAGGTGCCTACCAGTTACCACGGAAACTGGCGACAGACCCTCCTTTCACCTGCAGCAGTCATGGTTCATGACATCATATCTGACATAGGTTACCCCACAGGCTCCTCTCCGTGCCATAGGCTCTGTCTAAGGGGATGCACATGGAGCAAAGATCTCTTCTCAAGGCTACAGCTCAGAGACTTCACTGAACAGCTCATCACTGATTTGAGGCTGGATTTCTTCTTCCTCCCTCACGAAGAAAGCTTTGCGTTTCCGTTGCAAGGCAAATCCAAAATGAGTTTTGGTCACAGTTCAGAGAATTTTAAGTCTCATTACATTTTGGCCATTACAGCCACATAGAGAAATTTTAACTGCTAAAGCAAGCTTGCAATTTAGTACTTTCTCTAAATCAACTAAGTATGTAAGGAAAAAAGGTAGCTTTGCCAAGACAGAGGTCAGCTGTCAAGTGAACAAACGCTGAACAGCCATGTCTGGACACAGAGCAATTCAGTTTTGCCAGTTCTCACCCACTCATTACGGCATGCTGGCACATGGAGGTGATCTGCCTGTGATGGGAAGACCACATTTTTGGAGACAGACAGGAGGGCTTTTTGGCTGAGGCCAGAGATGAATGAGTCCTTCCAAGGACTGATTCTTCAGCAGGAGCCATCTCCAGCCCTGAGCAGCTCAGGGAAGCTGCTGAGTTTGGTCCTCCAAAGAGCACCTCCAGATCTGCCCTAGATCCGAGAGCTGGATTTCACTGAGTCTCCCAATCCCGACTTACTTACTTGGGAAAGCATGACACAGAGAACTAGGAAAAATTAGATCCTGACATATGTAAAGTCACAGAACAGAAAGGAAGGGCTTTTTATATCCTTCTTAATTTATCTATAAAGTTGTACAGACATGCAATTTTTTAAATAGAAATCCTATTCCAAGTCTTTCTATAATATCCTTCAGATACAGAATTATACAAACTATGCTGGAAGTATCATGAATTCATTTTGAGTGCCTTAGTATATTTGATGGTTGATTAAAAACTTCTTTAAGTTACAGAGCTCTTTTAATTAAGGTTTCTTTGATAAATGGCTAGAAGATAGACACAGTAAAGAACACTTTGTTTACAAAGATCTTTACAGTCCACACTAATCTTTGCTTAAAAAACAGTATCTAAGAAGAATGTTTTTCTTTAGTATTTTTAATTGCTTTTTCCCCAACTGTTTTATGACTTTATGACAAGATAATATGGGAAGCAGATGGAAACTGAAGTGAAACTGGCTAACCGTTCACTTATCAGAATAAAGACTGGACAAACTATTTCCCTGTCTGTCCAAGCAGTCAGACAGGCATATGCAATACACATTAAAGTGTTAAATTCTAAAAGATCAGACACATTACCAGAAAGCTACAACAAAGTTGGTGGGGGTCCACCAACAGATGTCCTGGTACATACAAGTCCTAATTTTAAAACAAATGAGATAAAAAGCCAGGGTGCTGCCCATTTTAACTTTAGAATGCACTCATAAGTTCAAGAAATATTTGCTCTGTATGACAAAAATAAAAAACTTGTAGGATCTTGAGTCAAAGGGACAAACCAACATCTGGCATAAAACAGAGGCACAGCTCTGCTGAATAAAGATTTTCTTCCACACCATTAAACCAGACAAGGGTAAATTTAACACTGTTAATCTCAGCGTCTGCAGGACTACAAACAGTGGACAACAAAAACAAAGCATATATTTATGTTGTTATGCCAACGACATATTTATGATGAAGTGTTCTTTAGGTAGCCTACAACACCATCCCACCCCCAAGCAGATTAAGGCTGATCTTTTCACTGTGCTGCATTCAAAATGAAATGGTGGAAGAGGTGTCTTGGACTGCTGAAGTTTCAGTTATGTGTCTGTAAAGAAAAGACTTTATGAAAAAAACCTGTTATGTCGTGCGCCAAGCTTAAAAGCAAACAGAAAGTTGTGGGAGGTTTTTTGTGATTTAATAAAGAGGAACAACGAGCAACAGATTATCTTTGTAGCAGATTTTTAAAGGATTTTTTATCTTTACTTTAAATATTTTAAAATTTCAGATACCTAATTATTTCTTTCTGCAAACATCAAAGTCTTCCCATGCGCAAAACAAGAGGAGAATGAAAAGTGGGACTTATCTCCAGACAAGCAGTTGCATGGAAACTGTGTTGATATCACAACACCAAGGAATCATCCTCATTATTTTCAATGTATGAACTGTTTGTAGTGTGAAGGCTATTTCTGAAAGTTCGTTTCTTGCAGATTTAGATTATAAAAATACTTGGCACTTTCACATTGCCTCATATTATGAAGTGTTGTACATTTCATATAATACTGGAACTGTAGTTTTATCAATTATAACTCTGCATCTATTTTGCAGATGTGCTTGTACACAAAATAAACAAAATATTTCCCATTATCAAGATAAATTGATCCTCTCAGGTCTGGCTCTCGTTTATTTAAAGACTTTACAATTTTACTACTTAAGAGAAAGTCCTACAGAGGTGTTATCTCACCATTTATATTTTCTCAACACTTATGATACTGCTATCACACTCTTAAAATAAGAAAAAAAAAAACAAAACCAACCAGCTTGTATCATGATCCAGACCTGCTTATACTGGGGTAGGTTTTTTCCCTCTGCACAGAATGAAAAAGAAATAGTTTTGCCTGGTGTTTGGGTCATTCCTTGGGTTGTACCACTGAGTGGAGAAAAGATGCCCATGTAACAATGGGGATTTGGAGGTAGAAGGAGGAGGAAATACTTCCCTTTAAAATGTAAACAAGGGCAAAATTTTAAAACCTTTCTTTGTAAAATGTATACAAAACCACTAAATGATCCAAAATATTACCAGTAACATTTTTAGGAGTAGTTATTATGCTTTTAATTTTGTATTAAATTATGATTTATTAGCTTGTCACTTTGAAGATTACTCAGTATGCACAGAACAGATTACTGGCGCATTTAATGAGCCAGAGGAAGTAGTAGCATGAACATGAAGAGATTGTTTTACATTGTAGAGTATGAGCTATTTGATATTTCCGACACAGTACAAAAGAAAGCTTCTCTGTAGATTGATCATGGTTCAGTAAACATCACTGAATATCTAATACCTCCAACTCAATTAATTCTCACCTGATTAAGATCAGTCTGATATTCAAACTAAATCATCTCTCCAGTCAAGTAGAAATCAATATTTCTGATTTTACTTTTAAATTACAATAACAAATAAAATACATGCATCGTCAGTATGCTAGGAGTAGCTTTCTTATTCTAGCCTACTATGGCATGCATAACAGCTGATTAAAGAATTATTCTAATTTGAGCAACAATATATATAAGACAGATTAATTGGAATAGAAGGAGATAGCAAGAAATAATTAAATGCATCTTATATAGGGCAAAGAGAAAATTGACATAAAATAAATTTGACTCTTTCAAGTGAACCTCTGTTATCAGATCAAATACTTTGTCTCTACAAATATTCATTTGCTATAACATAAAAATCATACACTTTCCATTTTCCTGCTCATCACCACCCCCCCAAAATCTGCTCCATTTTAGCTTTTGTAGCTGGAGGCATCTATCTGTCCTAGGAGAGATGATCAATACATACAATAGCACACAATATAGCACAAAATAAAGGACTGGTGAGGAGAGCATCCCAGGAATTCAGGAATTTTAAGGAAGGAGTATTCATCCTCCTGCCCAATCTTTTCCAGGGCACTCTCAGCATGGAAAAGCAGCTTTATCCTGGAGTGCAAACAGAGCAGCAGACCACACCATCTCTGGCACTCCAGAATGAAATGCTGAAACATCCCTTGTCTTGTGACTGAGGTGAAGGAGAGAATCATCAGGAAGGCAAATAGCACAACTGGGATCTGCAGAGGAGGAATGTTTCCAAAAAAACCCTAGAAACTGTCTAAACACAATGCCTTGGGATAAAGAAGGCATCTTATCAATACTCTAGAAACAAATCTGAAGACTTTGCTTTAGGGAACATTTAGAGACGAGAAAATAACATACTGAATCAGACAAAGGGCCCACTTCTTCTGTATACCTTCTCAGAAGCCAGTTGTAGCTGCTTTAGAAAAATGTGCCAGAAAGTCTACAGTATGGAAAAACATCTTCTCAAGAGAAGTTTCTTCCTAATCCCTATCAACTATAAGCTTGGCTTATACCTTGAGGCATAAAGTTCTCACATGCCCTTCAAAATCCTTAGGACACCTTTCATGGTGGGTCCAAATAGACAAGCATCCAAAAGAAGAGGAAGAAAGAGCAAAAAAATCCTTCTGAAAGCAGAAAGGTAAATGCTAACCTGGATTCCTTCAATATCTATCTGTCCTGGCCCACCCATGTCCTGCTAAACTCCCAACTACTGCAATTGTAGTTATTTGTTTCATACCATGCGTGCTTTTTTCATTAGCAGGTTTTCAAAATCCTGCTGCAAAAATTAATTGGCCTCAAAGTGTCTCTCAGTTGGATGCAGAACAGGCCAAAGCAGAAGGGAGCAAAGGCACTCTACACAGATCAAAAATGTTTTGAGGATTGGTTGGGGTTTTTTTCAGAACAGCTTCGCTCTGTAAATGCCACACACCTACTTAGGAACAGCAGTCTCCAAAGTTCCTGTGTCCTACATACACTGATATTGCAAGGATCTAGGTTTGGTCAACTGCTTACAATGGGCTTTTAAAATCAATATAGAAAATCAATGGCTTATTTAAACGTTCTGTTTCAAAAATTATAAAAAAAATATATAGGGTTTTTATAATAATATTTAAAATATATGGGTTTTTTATAATATCACAGCACTTCTGAAAAGTCATCCAAGGCACATAGGGATCCTCCAACATTAGTTAATTCAAAGAAGTCATAGCTCAGCTGCTGATTTTTATTACAGAACGATTAGCAGGGTTTCTCTTGTTTTCAAACCCAACAATTATTAAAGACACAATTTGTGGGGGAAAAAAGAGGATCTTAAGAAACTAGCATCAAGGAACGAGGAGCAAATTCAGGAAAGCCACGAACAATGAAGATACAAACCCATTCCCATGCAACGCAGAGGTTTGAGCTGGGGGAACCTCTCTCACCAGACTCACTACATGTGTTCTGCACTTCAAAATTTGCTACCATTCAGACTGAGAATTGTGGATGTTTGTAAGAACCACAACAAGAAACCTCAAGCAACAGCAGAGAAGCACTTCTGGCTGTCCCAAGTAACCCAAATTTATCCATAGCATATCACTGGACTTTTTCTTTCCAACTTCATAATAAGCACCGAGAAACAGGGAATGAAACTGAAAAGCAAAATTTAAGAAAGAGAAGAATGCTTTTAAGAAAAACACATAAAACAAGCTCAGGAACACAGCCAAACACAGTAATTCAAGCCAACCCAATCAGCTCAGCAAACAAAACCCAGACAAATACTTAAAAGTGTAAACAAAAATATGCCAGATTAAAGTAGTTAAGAGTTAAAAAAAAAGAGTTCTGAAAATAAAATACACATGCAATCTCAGGATATTTTCAGGAGTGTTTGGTTCTGCCATTTTCGATAAGGACAGGTCAGCTCTCCTCATTCCATGTCCTGCACACATGAGATCTGTCCAAAATGTCTTTTTGCGAACAAGGCATGGAAAGACTAAAGTTAGTTTTCAGTTTGATAGGAATACTGAATGCAGACATGTGACTTGACTAGGAAAAGTGTTTTCCTAAGTAGTCACAGAGTCAGAGAAGATGATTTTTAAAAAACATACACCTTAAAATGTCAGGCAGTGCTTTCCTGACTATTGCTGAATAACGAAATACTGGGGTAGACATAATGTATTAGCAATAAACGTTTAGTCACAAGAATTTCAACAGAAGTTGGACTTCAACAGCAAAAGGAGCTTCGGCAGAGATGATACAGAGAAATGGCTACTGTTTGTTTTAGTGCCATAGACCTGATCTGATCTGGACTTGATCTGATCTTCCATCCTGGACGTACAGAGCTCTCAGCATTTTCTGTATGCATGAGCATACACACCTATCTACGTATGTGTGTGCGTTTTGCCCCAAACACACAGAAATCTAGTACACTGTCCTATTTTTAAAGTAAATTCCAGCAATCCAGCTCTTTAAGAGCCACGAGACAAGTCCTCCTGCTTCCGACTAAGCAAGCCAGGCAGAGCACAGCAGTACACAGAAGAGGGTTTTGTCCTCAGGAGACACAGGAGAAGTAGCAAGGGCATAACTATTACGTATAAGGCTTTACAGTGACTACTTTGTCAGTAAAGGCAAATTTAAGTGCACAAAGATGCACTGCTGGGCTATGCAGGCAGATTTTTCAAGAGTAGCAGACCTCCTTTTCTTCCTCGTGAAATTACAAAAATCCACTCTTTTAAGCAAAGTAAGTACATAGCTGTGAAACAGTTTATTTGGGTAAATCATTATTTGTCCACTAAAGACACCTGCTTGAGGAATGTTCTCATCAAGTACAAGCATTACCTTCTCTATAAGGTTTCAGGTAAAGCAAGCCCAGCAAGCACAGCCACCAGTGCTTAAACTGCACTGGTTTTAAACAACTGCACCCTTTAAGACTGACTTGATCTAATTTTCCTCCCACCCTGCAGTAAGTATCCCTGACATGGAGCGTTACCGTACCAGGCGCTGGAAGAGGCAGAACTGGAACAAATGCAAGTTCCCCCATGGCTACTGTCTGTCACTGCCTGCTTTTATATAAACAAGTGCATCCAAGTGGAGCTGCGCAGAGCAGCCTCGCCACTGCTTATCCTCCCGCCTCCTTCGGGAGCTGCTGAGCCACTCAGGGACAGCTGAGAAGTTAGGATAACAGATGACTTAAAGAAACAACATCCTCCTCCCTCTGTCCCATAGCGACTGACTCTTTAGCTGAACTCCAAAGTTAAAATATATCTATTTCTCAAAAGCAGAGCTTCACAGAGTGGAAGAAGGAACAGTAATGTCATTCTACCACACGGTGGAGATAGAGCAGGGCATTTATATAACTCCTGAGGAGGCATTTGCCCAGCTATTCTACCATGACACCGTGCTGTGTCAGGGATTCTTCCTTTCCTCCCTGCCCCCGGTTCAATTTAATGGACTTCCAAAAACATGTATTTAACTCAGAGTTCCAATACAAAAGGTTGGTGGAAGCAGCAGTAATAGCAGTTCTCACTCCTCAGAATGAAACAAAATATCCTCTAAGCAAAAAGGAAACTGGGTCCTGGGTTCCAGCTGGAGGCTGGGGGGGTGAGATGGGGCACACAGAGGAGGGTCAGAATCCCAGGTCTTTTGGAATAGAATATAAAAGATTTATATAGTTATTAAAAGAGGAAGTTACTTTCCCTCACTTTCCCTTCCCTTTCATCCCTCACAACCGTTCCAACATCTCCAAAACAGTTATCATGTACTTACCCTACTCTGCAGTATATGTTTAGTCCCTTTTTTTAAAAAATGACCAGCCATATGCTGGTGTGGAGGCAGGAATTCTTCACCAAGGAAGAATTCCTGCTGAATGAGGTAATACTCAGTGCTAGTAAGGATGATAAAACCAAAGTGAAACTTTTCCAAGAAAAAAAGAAAAAAAATCTGCTGTGCCCATATTTTGAAGTGAATAGTGAAGAGTAACTCGACACTTTGCAATTGTGGCCACAGCGTGATAAAGTATGTAAGATTACTTTTTCAAATGAAATTGCATCATTGACTATGGAGGCATTTAGAATTTCAGACTACACTATTCATTTCATGATTTTGAAGAGATGACTTTAAACCACGTGACAGGAAAGCACACTACCAAAACTTAGCAATATCTGGAGATTTGGTAGTAACTGTGTAACATTTATCTTCCATCTTCTCTAAAGTGTTTTAAATAAATGACTGCAATAAGCAGGTACATTTCTCAAAGCAGAAGTTATCATTTTGAAGATAATAAAATGAAATACTGGTAGACTGGATTTACAAACAAGTCTTTGGCAAATCTACAAAGCAAAACAAAATGCACCAGAAACTAGGTATGAAAGCTCCTCAAAAAAGAGAAACTGTTTTTCAGTGTAAAGCTTAATAGGCAAATGGCATAAAAATCTGTATAAGACCATTGACTTTACTAGCACAAATTCAGGTGTAGTTCGGTGTGATGAAGCCTTGGGAACAGTCCCTACCTTCTGAAAGTTGACTACACTGTGCTCCTCAAGCTGCATGCACAGCGACTCAAATTTGGCAGGAGGGGGCTGTTTAAGTGCACCTATTCTGCTGGCTCCAATTATCTTGCTTCTAATGCAAAAACATTTTAGAACAATATGGTGTCAACACTGTTATGAAAAAACAGCAAAAATAATCACATAAATGTGGTTTCCATATTTAGAAAAACAACTGAACTCTAATGAATTTATTTAGCAATTGTTCAAATAAGTATATTAACAGTGCATCTGCTACAAAATCATTGGCAAAGGAGATACTAAAAGTCACTAAAAGTTAAGAAAAGAAATATATAATATATATTTGTAGCTCCAGTATGGAAGCCATTTGTCACACTTCTTCCCATGGCATGAAGATACTTCCAATGAAATAGCACACACCTATCCAAACAGCCAAAAACTGTTTTTGTCAATCGCCTTCTAAAGGAGACAAAGTTTGTTTTGAAAACATTCAACCACAGGACCCATATCCAGGGCTCGATCTGCTGTAACACCAGAAGTGACAGAAGACCCCTGTGCATTAGTCAGTGGCAGCTAAGGACACAAGAATCTGAAGCAGCATTCAGCAGCTGGGACATGAGCAGAAACTGACTGAGGGTCCTGGGGCTGCCATTACAACCCCCTGTGACTTTCTGTCTTCTCTTTACTTTGGACTGAAAGTAAGGACCTTTCCTGGCTGGGACTTCAGTGCTATGACTGGTTGACTGTGAGTGCATTCTCCACTGGTACAATGAAATTAAAAAGAACATAATCTGGCTGAAAATCTTGCCTCCATTTTCTAGGTTTTGAAATGAATGCAGAAGTACACATGCCTCTACCACCACGGATTTGTCAGTCCTTAAGTTTTTTCCAAAGGCTTGTGTCACCTCTATTCTGAAAGAAGAAAAAACCACCCAAAAGCTAGCATATGCTGTATTAATGTAAAACCCCTAGAGGGCAACTAAGCTTCAATTTCAACCTGCATAAATATTCAGCTCCTTAACTAGTTTACAGATTATGTAAACTATTTCCTTCAACCTTGTTTTTTTTCCCCTCGTTTAAAAGAAATGAATCCTTTTCATTCTCAGATCACATTATTGCTGCCTATTTAGTGTAAGTTAATCACCACTGCCCAACCAGAGACTGAGTCCTCAACCCAAGAAAGCTCAAATGTGTGCAAAAGAGAACAATAAAGGAAACACATGAAAAGGCTTCATTTAAACAAAGACAGAAAACAAGCATATGAAAGTCTGAAATCACTTTCTTTGCATTAAGGACCTTTAACAATACATCTTGTTTTATTATTCAGCTTAGTATTAATTTATTGCATGGCATCTGTTTTCTTCTACAGCAGTCTGGTTGCAAGTCTCAGATTTATGAATCGAAGTTTACACTGTTGAGATTATTTGCCTGTTTTCCCCTCCATACCAAAATTTCAGCCTTATATATTTGGTAACCAAAAAAAGAGTGATGAAATAGGAAACAAGACGTCAAATTAGTTACGAAAAATAGTTTCTTTTAGATTTTGGTCTTTAGCTGGAGTCCAGGACCGCTGCCAGTGGTGAAAGTAAAAAAAAAAAACAGGAAGAGGGATTGAAGCCATAAAAGTAAAAAGCCTACATTCAATTAAAAGTGTTCTTCCCAAATTTTAATATTCGTAACCAGTGTCCAGCTGAGCCTTGTTTGCCATGAACCAGTAGGCATCAGCTGCCTCTCCCCTACTTCCATCAGATCTTGTTGGGAGCTGAAAAACACTATCCTGCCAGTCCACACCTGCACCAAACCTGCAACACATTGATGGCTAATGTCAGAGAAGGCACTAACAAACCAACAGGATTGCCAAGATTTGGAAGCAACCAGAGACAGACAGGAAAGAAACAGCTCAAAGGAATCCTTAGGAAATGCTTGCAAAGTCCAAGGGCTTCTACATGGCTTTTGCAGGAGATCAAATACCCAAACAAAAACGGACAGCACTGCCATCCTTGCTTTATGCATCTCAACACCATGTCCCATATGCTTTGATCATGACAGCTCTCCTTCATTTATGGTCTTATTGCCATTTACATGTCTGAACAGAGACTGACTATCAGTGGAATTCACTTTACCTCATTTTAGTCACCTAAAATTTCCATGTCCCACCCAAAGCTAATTCTCCAAGTACCCTGATGTTCTTGTTGCCTTGAGCCTTGGCAGGGAAGGGGTAAGAGACGGGGAAGAGAGAAAGAGGGAGGACTACTACTGGGGTGTCTCTCATCCTACATGACTTAAACAAAAACCAAAGGAGGAGTTTGAGGCGCTGACTTAAGTCTCCAAGCGTATTCCACTTAGAAGGGTTTCCTTTCTGAATGCTGCAGAACAGGATGAAGTAACTTCCATCCTCCTTGAGCTTTCAAAGAATACAAAAGGGAGAAGAGGAAGGCTAGACTGTTTCTACTCAGATTCATTCCCTCTGATTGCCTGAAATACAACAAGCTTTAGGTGTTCATTCTGACTTTTTTGCCACAAGTTCAGCCAAGGCTTAGAGACACGAGGACTTGAAAACCATTAGTACAAAACCACCCAATTAAAATGTTGTACAATCAGTTAGGGTCTGGACACACAAAAGCCTTGTTCCTACCAGATCTCTTTATACAGATGCTTGTGGCACACAGTAGAACCCAAACATCAGTGTACCAACTTTATAATCAAATGTAAAATAAGGCATTGACTATATTACATTAGAAAAAAGGGAATTCTACCTGCTTCACACAGAACAATTATAGTCACTGTTACAATTTACTGTTTGTGTGAAATGTATCTGTCTGAACTTGATGCCACAACCCAAACATTATTACCTTTAAGTACTTTTAACACACTCACAGAAGTGATTATTTCTCCTCTTTGTTAGAGTGGCTGAATTAGCTTTCAGGCAAGTCAAGTCATTGCAACTCAAACATTAGGGCCACAGAGACCTGCAAAATCAAGTCTGGAACAAACAGCACTGCACTGAAACCACTGCAGAAAACAAAATTATGAGTCCAGAACTGTTCATCTGAATTACTGTTGGGAGAAGGTAGCCAAAGGAAAAGTTTCCAACTCTGTTAAATATCTTCCTTCTATACAATTGCAAAAGTTTTTTTGGGGGGTTGTAATTTACTGAGTATTCTCTGCCCAACAATGAATGTTTCTCAATGGTTTATGTACAGTCAGTAAATAGCATTTGCATGAATTTGACAGCAGAGTGAAGAGGACAGATTCCCCCAACAGTATTTTGGTTTAAAACTGCTGAAGTTTCATAGTTACTCAACAGATGAAACATATCAAAATGAACTTGCACAACAGTCTAGCTGAAGCAAAAGCATCTTTTTCAGACCACTCTATTCCCCACAAAGGACTCAAAACTTCTCAAGCTGTTTGGAATGTATGAAATAAAAAAACATCATCACACATACATACATGAATATGCTTTTTAATTTCCTTAAATTTGGAATAGTTTTCAAAAGTATGGGGATATCTCCACTACAAAGAGCTGAAAAACCATTAATACTATAACTCATTATACATGGAGCATTGTTACACGTAGCTAATATAAAATATTTTAAACATAGGACTTTTAATATAAGTCATTGAAGACACCAGAGAAGCTGTGAGCTCTTCTAGCACCCCATTAAAGATTAGTTAATTACTAATTAAATTTTAAGTTATATAACCCCAAACAACATATATTCTTTTATATTTCTCTTTTCCATATTCTGTGGAAAGCAATGGTAAGTTTCTGTTCATTAACTAGATATATGCTGAAGCTTACATTAAAAATACCAAACGACATGCAAAATAAAAAAATTAAAATAAAATTATTAAATTAAAATAATTAAATAAAAAAACCAAACGACATGCAAAGAAACATGAGGAGGAAATCAGGACAGACAGATAAGAAATGACAAAGATTATTCACATCAGAGAAAAATAAAGAGTGTTTTTCACCATTGGCCTTATGAATAATTTTGACTGGGCTGTCAGATTCACTGCAGAAAATTATCACCCCAAAGGCAGGAAAAAAAGTAATGAGCAACAAAGTTTTGAAGTTGCAGACTGTGGTCACTCTTGTTTACCGGATACAATTTTCTTCAACCGGAAAGCACGAGTTCCTGTGAATGTATGTATTTCTTAACATCACAGCATTAAAGATTTTGGGGGTTTGTGTTTAAAATTCTTAATGCTCCTGAAAACAACTCTGGAATCTCAGGGTTCAACACCTTCCCTAAGCCATTTCAGGGACTCTGATAGAAATACTTTTCCAGAATGGTTACTGAACAAGCCTTTATTTTTCTTTTTCCCTTTTGCCTGCTTAACATAAATCAGCTCATCCTATTTCTTCTGTTTAGAGTCCTGCTTTTGTTCAGATCACTACCAGGAATCTTCCCACTGTCTGAGAACATAAATTGCTTGATATACAAAGAAAAGTTGTTTTAGGCACTGAACGCTAAAAAAACTTAGAAAGCAAAAAGCATTCTTTGAATGATAAACTAAGCACTGAAATAGGCTGTCTATAGTAACTGAAACATTAACCAGATTACAGGACAAACACAGGTGCATGAGATATGGCCCCAAGAGAAGGTGATGGCCCAAAGTGTCTTCTCAAAGTCCCTGCATCCCTCTTATGCTTGATAACCAAGAGCACTCAGGTTTGATAAGCATTTCACAGAACTGAAGTTCATGCTTTTGAAGCATAGTTGGACCAGTCCAGATCGCATCAAGAAGTCCTACTTTCAACTCTCCCCTATGTCTTTCCACATTATCCACTTTCTGTACATTTCCTACATATTAAACCACAGCATTCAGAAGTTCTTTTGGCCAACATTAGCTGTGTCTCCCTAAAATAACTTTTTACAAGTTTGACAGTCTTCAGCTATAGGTGAGATTACATCTCAAGCCACAACTTTGCAGTGCTTTATTTTCACTTCATGAGCATCCCATTTCAGCAAAGAGTATGGGACATTTCTGGCACCAAGAAACAAAGCAGGACCTGTATCAAGCCTGGCATGCAAATGTAACAATAAATTTTTGATTTTGTGCTTCAAAAAGGACTATTTAAATGTCCCTGAAATATGCTGTTGATCTGAAAGCTTGAAGGGCATATTTAGTGTATACCGAAGAGGGGGAAAAAGAAGAATGACTAGCACCTCCTTGAGAGATTCCAGATCACAGCCAGAAAGAAAGAAAACTATAAAGTGTTTTTATCATATTATAGGTGATAAAAGTAACACAAGGAAATCCTGAAATTGAATCTCAGAAGTACAAAAAAAAGGCATTATGGACTTAAAGAAATGTTTCTTTAAATTCATTTTAGGAAAAAGGTAAGAAGGCAGATCTCTTACTATTATAATTAAAGTCCCAAATTCCCTACAACCATTTCAACTCCTTCCCAATACAGTGGAAAAACACCAAGAGAAGAATCTGTTCACTTCATCCAAAGGAAGTTTTCGTGCACAGGTCTTCAACATCATCTTCTTCAAAATTCCTATTATAAGTTCCTTTCCTACTCATTATCCCATCAGAATGATTACCTTCCCTCTGTTCCATGATTCCTTTCAATTCCTCAGCTAGTATCCCTCTCAGATCTAGAATACAGCAGCTAAACTGCTTTTCTTGTTCCTTGATCATAAATTTAAAGCCTCATGCATACCTCCAAAGCTCTGTACAGCTCTAGCATTCCTTGACCATCTCCTTTCCTATCCTCTGACCAGCTCTGCAGCTCTAGATTTCTCATCCAAAACACCTCTCACCTTCTCTTATACAATTACACTTCCTGTAGAAGTATCTATCCTGATCTGAGGCAGCAAACATTTCAGGCACTCTCTTCTGCAGTAATGTTACAAATAAAATTCAGAGGGATGACAATACAGTACAAGTGTTTTATGACCTTTCATTATGTAGCCTTTACACCTTTCTCAGGCATCAGACCTTTAGGTCGAACACTCTTCAGAACCCAAATCTCCCTATTCTTTTCCTATGCAGCACCACGGAGACAACTACTGGAAAGCAATTACAACAGCAACACAACTAAATTTGGGGGTGGGAAAGAGGGGGATCACTTTTTGTTCTTGTTATTACAAGGACCTGAAAATAATGTACAAGAACATAGTTTTGTTCATAAACAGATAACATTGTTTCTACTATAAAAACAACCTTGTGCATTGTCAGTGTTACCACAGGACCCATTAACTACTACATCAAAGATTAAGTGAGGGACAACTCACTCAGTTTGAGCTAACCAATCTTTAGAACTACTGTTCTACTTGGAAAAAGAAGCTTAAAAAGTTTTCATTCCAAAACAGGATGAAAACTTGAGATTTCATTGTCTTCAGAAAGCAATGAAGAACACTTAAAACAAAAAGAATGAAGAACACTTAGAACACCACATCTTGTTGAAAGTGTATTTGTCAAACTATAATTCAGTTTTAACTTGTGTTCCCTTATTGCCTGATAAGACCTATTATTTCTGCCCCTTTTTTTCCACTGGCTCTGCTCACTCATAATATTCTACACAAAGATATGTACAACAGGTATAGGTCTCCAAGCTACAGGAAAAAATGGAGATCAGAACTACAACTCTCATAATCCACTGCCTCATTAAATTAAAGCATATTAAGTAAAATCGCAACTCCTATTCTGATTTCCATTTAGTATTAATTCCTGTTGGGCATCATTTCAATTTCTGAGATTTGGATAGGCAATTTTCTTTGGCAAATACATTTGTCAACTTTGTGTGTTTTCTAAAGAATGGACAGAAGCTTTCCCCTATCACCTTATGCTGACTACAAGGTCAATACATTGCTTTTAGGCTGCCTGAATGGTCACTATTTATTGTATTTCTGAATACAAAGTAGCTACGTTTTGACCAAACTAAGTTTTATTTTCCACTGCTGAACCTAATGGTACCTATACAACACATTCTGACTTCAATAGTTGAAAAATAACCTATTTTCTGTGTGAAAGTAACCCCAGGGTAATATCAATAATTCATATACAACATAAATATTTATACATAGGCGATGGGAATATAGTGTGACCTCCTAAAAGTATTAAGATTTATTTACACTAAGTGGTAACTGTATAACTGTTGAATGTAGGATCTAAGAGGGGTTTATAATCCAAAATTGCAGAGCAACTACTTAAAACAGTGTAAAAGACAGGCAGCTAAAATAACAGCTACTGTGAGTCACATGTACTGCCATGAAGGGTGCATTGCTCTGTCCACCTACACCACAGTAACACCTCATTGTAACACTCTAACACTGCACCATAGGTTACCACCACCAACAGAATGGATGCAAAAAACCCCTCACAGAATCCCAAGTTTGCGTTCACTTGCTGCTAATAAGAATGACTGACACAGAAGAATCAAAATGGGAAAGAAAACTATGAGATCAGCAAATTCTGTATATAACATCTGGGCAAAGGCATTAGTAAGTGGCTGGAACTGTAACCAGGCAACCCTTGTCCTTTTGTTGGGAGAAGCACCTGACCATAGCATCCTCCACTATGGACATTCACCTCATGGGGCTCCCTAAAGACTGATCTAAATACTATGAAATACCCCAAGATCAGTAGATACAGGCAAGGTTGAATTTCTCTATTTTTATAGTTTGTGCCAATCTTACCTCACCAGGACCCTTAGACACCAACACCAGCTACTCAACCTACTGCTGTAGAGTGTACTAGAGGAGAACTGGAAATAATCAGAGCACATAAAAGCTATATACATCAATGCTAGAGTCATTCCTGAAATAACAAGTTTGGAAAAATTAAGACAGAGAAGAGAGTTTTACACTTTTCTCATCACTGGGCAAAGAATTTCCAGGTACAGAAGTCAAATGAAGACAGCAACAATGATTCAGATTTAATGGGGAGTTTGTCAGGGAGTAGTAGTATGACTATACAGTAGAAACAACTGATGATCCTGATACTTCATTTCAAATTCAACTCTTCCAACAATCCAAGAAATTATACAAAAGGATAAAGGCATGTTTTTTTCCTTTCCTTATATATGGTTAAAGTACTCCCTTTTTGCAGATGTTAAAACACCATGAATCCACAGTCTGGAAGAATAGAAGTCTCCTCCTAAAACTGGATTATCAACTAAGCCCCACAATACAATAATTGTATTGCAACATAAGAGCTGCAAAAGAAGCAGTCCTATTGTTCAACTTTCAGCAGTTAGCTTGGTGAGTGCTCTTGTCATGGATATTACTACCTTGTATTACAATAATCCAAAACCACACAGGTATCCTCTATTTAAACCACCATTTGTTAAGAACATGTAATTAATCTGGGCTATGTTAATATATTTATGCTGGACAGGGAAATCAATGGGAAATTTGGGATCTTAGCTGGAAACCAATAAAATCTGTAACTTGAGAAAAGCAAATTGAAAGACTGGACAAAACACAGGTAACCTCCTGAGGTTCTCACCTATGAGTTCTAAACTACCAGTATCACTCTAGTATCTATACATAAAAATGTCTACCAGGTAGGAAAATTAAAATCAAGACAGGGCTTGTAAGATATGGCAACCTGGCTGAAATTGATATTCATTAGAGTACTCTTTGCATGAATGGGAGCATTTGGACTCTGTGGTCTTTATCAGAGCCCCAGCTGGTAATGGTTGAAGGTTAATGCCTTACCCCATTCTGTTCAATTTTCTGTCCTAATTAGTCCTCTAAATCTATAGCTGTGAGCACCAAGTGTCTGTGCTCAAAAGAAACTAATTAATGCTAGCAAATTAGATCAAGTCCAAAGATCCAACAGCCAAACTCTTAAATGCTCCTTGTTAATAGGAAGTGTAGCTGTCAATAACTGCTGTTGGTGGCTATAATGAGGCCTCTTTCTTTCACTGAAAGTGATTTCATTTCTCTTTGTCCCTGTAAAAGCTGTTCCTTCCCTAATAAATAAAAAAAATAAAAACCTAAAAAACCCTACACAACTAAGTTGCAGTGGTAAAGCTAGCAGTCTGACCCATTTCTTGTCATCAGCTGGGTTGAAATGACATGGAGGGGGGAAGAACAAAAATAATCAAACAGGGCAAGTTCCCTCCCTGAACATTTTCTCCAAAGTCCTAAAAACTAGTTAGAACACTGAAATTTCTATCACCAAGCAAGAAAATATGTCCTGATATTTCTTTTCTATAAATTAGCTTAGGGTAGTTAATGCTGTTATCATTCACACAAACAAACAAACAAACCCACACAGATCTAGAATCTCATTTCTTCAAATTCTAATTTACATATAGCTGTTCTCTCTGCCCAGTTTGTTGGAGCAAAGCTCAATATACCATAATCCCTCTAGAGATTATATTAATTCACATAGTTAAATGTGATGAGAGTACATGCTCATTGGAAATATATAGCACTGAATAATTTTTTCCAAAATAAAAGCTAGTGTCTGCAAACAAGAAAACAAGAACATCATATAAAAATTCAGCATCTTAGTCTTGAGGAACACTAGTCAGAAAAAAATCACATAGTAATTTACTACCAGTA
Organism: Vireo altiloquus; assembly: GCA_013396875.1. Classification (NCBI taxonomy): domain Eukaryota; kingdom Metazoa; phylum Chordata; class Aves; order Passeriformes; family Vireonidae; genus Vireo; species Vireo altiloquus. Next base: position 1,091,659 of record VZRF01015561.1, read on the forward strand.
CTAAATATAACTATCAAAACATCTAAAATAGTTTAAATAACTGACAACTGCACAACACATAAACATAATGTAATATCAACAGCTTCATACAGGGTCCTGTGGTTGCACAATATGATAATAATATACTTCAACATTCAGATAATAAATACAGCAACAGAGGACAACAGTTTTCTTCCATTCTCCACCTGCTGAATTGAATCTATGTTCTCAAGTTATACTAACCTTCCTCTCACAAAAAAGAACTTGCAGATAATAATGCAGCATTCTTTTTTCATCCTCATAAGAGAAGGCTATTGTGGTCATAACAAATCTATGATTCCTCCTATGCAACCTCTCAGGCTTTCCACCAAACTCTGAATAATATGGACATAAGCACATGTAAGAAATTTCTGATCACAGCAGCTCTACCTAAAAAAAGGTACCAGCAGCTGTCATGTTAACTCATTGATTTTATCAGTCACGATCTTTTTGCTTTGCTCAATTAGAAGATCACTGTGTTCCCAGATACTGCTAAGACATGTGAACTTATAAGGACTATATTTTCACAATGAGGCAAAGTGGATGAGCGAAGTTCAGCTGTAAATGGTGACATTAGTTTTAATTTGCTCTAAGACAAGAAGACTCATCAAAATTTTTAAGTAGAGCTGTCATGTCATTTCCCTCTACCATCAGTCTTAGCATCTTCTGGCGTCAGAACTGTAGGTACCAACAGGTTAATCCTCCCTCAACATTCAATAAGGGTCGGCAACAATTAACAGAACTTGGCCTGCAATACCAAGGAAAGTGAGCAACATCAAGCAAAATTTGCTAAGGATTTCACACATTTCATTATCTGCATTTCTGATAAAAAAGTATATGTAAAAATATATATTTTTTTAAGAAGGAATATCTAAAGATGTGCTTGGGCATTTAAATGTACCCACATGTAGTTCAATCAGAAATTTCTTTGGATTTATGGACCTTGATATGTCAGGTGTAAGGGTCATGGTCTAGAGCAGGTGGCCCCTACGGGGACAGAGATAATGTCAGTGACAGGACTGTTGAGTAACTGCACATCATCAAAACTCTGGATGACACTGGTCATGCTCAACTGTAGAGAAGCCTGCAGTAGTGTTGCATCCCATCATCTTCACTAAGTATCAACGTGAGCCCTGAGGAGGAGAGGGCTAATGGGAAATCTAAAGAATGGGAGGAGGGTGGTTGCTTGGAAATGTCCTTTTCCAGCCACACTTTCCCAACCCTTTCTTAAAGCCCTGCCAAGTATCATGAGATTTTTTTCAGCGATGTGACTCCAGTTGCTTTAATTACACAGCTCCTACAGACAACAGAATGATCACAACAGTGTTCTCCAGTGAAGGTCCTCAACTTGGCACAAGTGAGAAATATCTTCCTTGTGTCTCCCTCATAAAAATTTTAAAATAAATTAACAAATTTTTTTAAAGGGACAGAACAACTTGTCATCTTGATCAAATGGATGTCTCTCACAACATGCTTCAAACAAGAAATGGCTTCACCATCTTTCTAATAGCAGAATCAGGCTGAGTTGAATTATCTATCCCTGTATTCACCCTGAAAAGCATGTAGTTCCATTTCCTACTTGAATTCTTGAACCTTACAAAGCAGTGTCAGTTACAGAAGATGTCTGCAGGTCCCACTTGGTGACCTAAAAGGCCCAAATCCAGATGATGTACAGACAACAAAATTCAGAGGAAAAAAGTTCAGAACTTAAACCCCTTGTCTCTGGAGCAAGTTGTTCTTCTCCCAGAAAAAAAAGGTTGTGAGGTTTTGGAAGGTGGGCAGAAATGCTTTACAATACAACAAATACACAAAACATCTATAATAAATATAGTACAGAATTAATTTCATTACTGACTCTGTGACCCAGTAACTTCTGTTTGGGATCTTAATTCAAGACAACTTCTCCAGAGTCTAAACCCACAACATCTCAAAGTCAGTCAGCTGCTTCTTTTTTCCAAGCCAAGTAACTCAAAATTAAACCAAATTAAGCTGACAGTCCAAGTTTGTGTGTTTCTGTTACCAAAAAAAAACCCCATCAAGTTCAGTTTCAGAATCTGTAACTTTGAACAGCAGAGTAAGTACTCTCAAGAAATTAGACAAACTTTCCTGTAGAAATGATAAAGAATCAGCAACAGCTCTTGCAGTTTTTTCCATGACTGTCCCTAGTCTTAGAGCATTGAGCTGTCCCTAGTTTTAGAGCATGGTGGCAGGGAAAGCAAAGCACAGCTGGATAAAACTACATACGTGCTAAAGATCACCATTCTGATGAAGAATGCTAGTACCTGGAACTGCAGGTTCCTGAAATTTGCTATGGTTTTGCTTTGAAGAAGCTTATTCATATTTAAATGTTGTAACTGGAAACTAAAGCGAAAGAGGAAAACAGCTTGCTTCAGAAATTATTTCATAAAAGCAATATGTGAGGGAGGCAATGGCTAGTAAATGATCCTTTTAGTTACTTAGGTTTCAAATGCCAAGGACATGCTGATACAGAAATATATAACTTATTCTTATTTCAGGCAAACTCATGCTACAGTCTGTAAAAACACAGTGAAACATTCCTGTATGACAATGTTGTTGAGGTTTTTTTTTGCTTGTTTTTTGACACTTTTGCCCACCATTTCACATACACACATACAGTGCATGGATATGAACACAATAAAGCATATTTACATAATGGTCACAGAAAATTGACTAGTGTTTCCCAGAAAGCATGTTAACAGAATTAACCCAAGTTAAAAAAATTACTAATATATCCATTTTCACTGAAAAAAGTGCTTGAAAATCTTAAAGCACAAAAAATTCTTCTGAAACTGAGAGGTACAAAATTTTCTTAAGAAACATGTAGCACACACAAGAACTTACACTGGAACAATCTGAAAATAAAATTGTAAGCAAATTTAAATAATCTAAGTAAAATTAAATATGACCAGATACAATACTTAATTGTTCTTAAAAACTATCAAGTGGACATATTTCCCATGGTTATTTTGGCAGGCTAACAACCAAGCACAGCAACGAGCCACCCACTTAACCATGCAGGATCACTTCTTAAGTTAACAAAACCTTTACTTTATATTTATTTTTGTAACCCTTGGGGCTTCTTTTCCCTGGACGGCTCTGGAACACGTGCTGGACAGGCTGTCATTACTTGCATTATTAGCTGTGATAAGCACACAGCTCTAGGTGGTATAGCTGCAGGCTAAGGGACCGGGCTGGGTACAGATGGACCCCTGTGCTCACGCAGAGCACTATTCAATGCACAGGGGCTCCCCATAGGGACACATGCGAACCCAGCCTGATCAAGCCAATTGGAATGGCCCGTACTTGTGGAATAGCTTTATTTCCTGCACTACCGATGCATTTATCACTATTTCCTAAAGACAAAAAGAAACAAAGGTCTACTAATAGGACTTTCTAAAACATAAACTTAACATAAAGCAGAAAAATCCTACATTGAGAGCAAGTTAAATGAATATCTCTGCCCTCAGTGTAAACAACTCCATTTCATGCATGTGTGTACACTCCACAGCACACAAACCAAGTCACAGGAGCTCTGATTACTTAATTACACAGCTTATGTTCATAGCTTATAATTGTTTACAGCATAAAAAGCATAGTCTATTTACTCTGATTAACACCTATCCCTGTGTACTAACAAGACAAATTTATTCCAGGAATAATCTCACAATGGATATATGAGATGATAAATCTACTGATCAGAAAACTGCTTAAGCTTCATTTCCCACGGTTTGGTCTCTCCCCTCCATCCAGGCAAAAACGTGTACAACAAAATAACTGAAGCTATGTTACCACCTTTTTATTTTAATAGAGGTATCAATGTGGGGTTTTGCTTGCCTATTGGATAAAAAAACTGTTTCAGAAATACTCAGTTTCCACTTCTAGCTTTCACACAGTTTGATCAAAGCTGGCTTACAGGTGACAGAGGAATGACGGGGAGACAGATGTATCCACAAACCTTATTTTCCTAAAGATACACAACTAAACTCTATACAAGAGAAAGAAGGAAGAAATTACAGTTTTGCCTAACATCACAGAAAGAGAAAAACCATAACATTTGGCTTTAAAATTTATAGAGGGAAGAAGATGGAGAAGCTCCAAGATAATGGTCCACAGCTCAAGAACCTCCAACACTGGTTGCTGCCACAGCAAATGAAGACGCTGAAACCAAAGTCCTCATGTTACACAGAGAAAGTTCAGAGGAGAAAAACACATACACACTGTCCCTTTGATTAACCTCAAACAATATTACACAAATAGAAAGCTCTCAAAACACTTTTAACCAACATCTTCTTTCAAATGACCCACATTACTGTCATTGCTTTTCATCTTCATATTTTTTTCCCCAAAAGGTAAAGAGTTCAAAGTAAAAATGATTCAACTATTTTTCAAATGAACAAAAAGGTCAGTTAAGTCCTTCTGGCAGCACTGGAAGGCACCTGTTACATGATGCCACTTTCCTTTGTCAGATATTACTGTAACACTATTTTTTTATATTTTTGGAGAACCTCTAAAAGCAGCTGCTTAAAAATACACTAGTCCACCTTACCTAGACTTGACTTTAAACCTAGAGATAAAACTTCAGAAACTTCCTTTGAAGTTTCTTAAATAATAGTGAAACGCAAAAAGCCACATGCCATTGGGGAAACAATTGTTCTTCCTGCCACGGCAAAAGTCACTGAAATAATTCAGGGAAAACAATATGGCAACAAACTAAAATGCACTCCTTTGTCAGTAAATACTGTTGCACAAGCACAGAAGACACTGCTGAAGATTTGAAGAAACAAGTGTGAAAACAAGTTACACAGTGTGGGAGGTTTGCTATACAGTTGAGTGAAAGTACAGAAGTTTCCAGCTTCTCTCACCTTGTGGTATTTGCATTTCAACAACGAAATACCTTTCTTTTTTTTTGTGAGCCACTGAAGGAAAGATGTACTGGAGAAGATCTATTCTCAACAAGAAGTGGCTTCTTGAATAAAAAACAATGTATTACAGAAAAACTGCAAATGTAGCCACTGATGGAGTGGCTGCTTTGACTGGAAGAGAAAAGGGATTCCAGACCCAGGCTACAGAGAGCACTGCACATGAAACTCCCTCACTGCATCGCTCAGGGGTGAGCTACTGCAGCAAAGTGGTTGAGTCAGGAGTGCACAAAGTGCTACAGGGTGACATCAGTGTTATACCTTGCCAAACACAAGCCCTTCAAACAGTGGCATCTTTACCAGACTCTGTAACAAGGTGGGGAGGGGCCATGAAAATCCCTGGCAATACACTGAGGTTCTCTGGATAACTTGTGGCAAAGAGCTTAAAAGAGTCGGGTTTTTTTTTAAAAAAAAAAAGTGTCAGGTTTGACAAGTGCTCCAAATTCACTGACCTTTTCGGTGATGGTAAGTGGCAATGAGCAGCTTGCTACCTAGCAGGAATTTCCAAAAACTAAACATTCAGTGTGTCCCTACAAGGTGAAGGTGTCACTTTAACAATGAGTAAGAAAGTAACTCCTTTGCAAAAGAAACTTGTGCTTTGGAGAAAGCACTTTGAAAATAGGCATTTTGATATGTTCACCTAATTATGTAATTTTTGGTTTGGTTTTGTTGGTGAACAAAATGTGTGTCACCTACAAAAACCTCCTATACCTGTACACTTTAAAAGGATATAACCAGAACTCTCTAACTTGTTAAAAATCTTCCCAGGGAGGATTTTAGGGAGTTGACATGCAACATCTTCTCATTAGTTTGGAAGAACAACTGATTGATATCAGGGGAGAGGATCATTTATTAGCCCAATTTCAAGCAAAACCTTTGCAAAACTTCTGGATAGGACTGAAAAATGAGTATAATGAAGTAAAATTTGGTAAGTGCAAGCAACTATGTACTTCTCCATGGGGATCTAAGAATCTCCGTTAAGGTATCATTTTCAGGCATGACATCCATTAAGATCACGTACTGAAATAAAGTGAACTTAGAATCAGACACCGAAATTCCTATATCACAGTGTTAAAGATTTTTTAAATTATGACGCATGTTCAGTCGTATGGATCTCAATAAACTACTGTTATTAACAGTAATCTTTTTAGATTGATAAATAGCTCAAAATTATTTTAAAGTACTGTTTATTTCATCTTTATCTCATCCTTTTTTAACTCCTATTTTTATGTTTTAGAATGTACATAACATACAAGTACAGTGATACATTTACAGAATTCATAAATGAATATACCTAGATTGGGATTGTGCAGTCAGAAATTTTTTACTGAAGGCATGAACAAAAGAAGTTTAGAGAGCACAAATGTGGATGACTGGATGCAAATGCCCTCTACTGAAAGCTGACACTTGTACAGAGCAAATCTGTGGCTTCTCCTCCATTCTTACACTCCTCTTACAGCATTCTTGGCTAAGCCGTGTGTAAGTAGCTCTCAGCAGAGATGGTGATACCACTTTAAAGAGTTATTGTCCAGTACTCTTCAACAGAAAATGCAAACAGAAGTGCACTGCATCACCCTATTTCAATGCCTGTCTAGTAACATGAGTGTGTTTATGTGCATGGTTCATTTCAGTGCTGGGGCAGGGAAAGGATGCAGTTAGTCAGGAACATTTAAACAAATTTATTATAATGAGAGATGCCTTAACAGAAGGTTTACATGAGGCAATTTAATTTATATAAGTATTAAATACTACATACAGAAACACAGCAACTCTTGCGCTGCTCTGCCACCACAGACTGAGATGTGAAAACTTTTGTATTAGTCATACTAAATTCCACAGCCCTTGAGAACAAGTCATTTTGGAAAATAGTCCACATCACCAAGCAGCCAAAGCCAACACAGCAGATTTATATGCTTCAATATTGGTTTCACAGTGAACTGATAAGATGCAGATCACACATATTAATTCTCTGACTACATGATTTCAAAAACAAGGATTATATTCAGGGCACAAAAGTGAGTACATCTGATCTCCTAATGAATATTTGACTCTTACCTTGCACCTTATCTGAACACAGCTCCTTGGCTCGGTCCCTCATTATTTGTGGTATCAAAACATCTTTTTCTACATGTCTCAACTTAGAATTTTCTGCAAGAGTGAAAAAAAAGATAATTTTTTTAAAAAAATCGTTACCTAGTCATCAGGAAGAGTCAATCCAAAGAAATAATACAGCATTGTTTACATAACATAAACAAGTACACTAAAATTGTCACAAACAGCAGTAGAAAGCACCACGGAAGGACCCTACAGATCAAAAGGATGGGAAGTCAAAAATTTGCTCAGATACAAATATGAGCATTATCCTGGTTATTTCTACTCTGTTTAATGTGCACAATGAACCAAAAAAAAAGGAGCAAATTCTGGCAGCACGTTTGAATTTCTGCCTTACTAAATGAAATATCTGCATACAGACAGCACAGCAGTTAAGTATTTTTATTTCAGAATACTAGTATTTTTAAACAAACATGATCTGCATGTACTCTTTTATTCACTGACACAAAGCTGAAAAACATAGAACATACTAGAGCACAACCCAGAATTCATATGGCTATGTGGAAGACTTCAGTTCTTCAGAAGAAAACTAAGTCTCTTCAATGGAGGATCTAGGAGCTTTTTCACTGAGAAATCCAACTTAAAAAGAAGAAATGCTGCTGTCTGATTTCTATACTTAAAAGTACAGTTGCAGTTTGCTTTCGGTTGTCTCCAGAAATTCTCTTGAGTACAGCTAGTGATTTTGAATAAACAACACAGACCATTAGGAAAATACTACTTTTCCAAATCCACTTTCTTCAAAATGAAGGCATGAGAATTTATCAAGAACAGTTTTTTACTTAGCTTCCGAGTTTAAAACCTTTTACAGGACATTTGCTCAGAACAGTGTATGGTCCAATGCAGTTAAAACACACTATTGATTGATCCTTTGATGTTGATATTACATTTCAGAATAGCATCAGTTGGGGTGCTCACACTATGAAAACTCTACAGTCAGATACAGTTATTTTGGGTGCAAATAATTTCATTTTTAAATTGCTTATTAAAAAAAAAGAGATGAAATTAAGAAAAAGTGCAATGTATTGAAATGAAGGAAAGAAGCAGGTTTTAAGTAACCTACAGCTTTCAAACACTATTTTTCAGAGCATTTCTGGTTACTTCTCCATAAAAAAATGACTGAAACTAACATTAGTCATTCTTGAATTATCTTTTAAAGTTTGCTAATGCTAAAAGATTACATTATGAGATTACACAATATTGTATATGTGATATTACTAGTGGAATCTGTCATCAAAACAGAGGATTACAATGAGCAATATAAAGAATCTGGATTAAAGACACTTCTCAAAATATCTTTCTTAACATTTCTAAAGCAGGAACAGAAAAAGTCCAGCCTGTACCTACAACAAAAACACTAAAAACAAATAGCTCATGACTTAGATTTGCTTTTGCTCTGATTTTCATGAGATACAGTAATTAAAAACATCCTTCATTTTAACTTTCTGCAGAGTATCAGTGCAATTCTTGTACCAAGCACTTGGTACAATACAGACAACACAAAGGTGTCAGAAAACTTTCAAGTGTGTTTTGTAAACAGGATGGATCAGCTCATCTGAATGACATGGCAGGAACTGGCACCACCGAGCTACATGCCTCAGCTCCACTCTCTCCAGCCAAAGCAAGCTGGCACTGCAGCATTCCTGCCCTCTCCCCATGCCTATGATGCTCTTTTCCCTCTGCCCACACAAACAGGCTCAGCAACCTGTAGTGAATGAAAGGGGAAGTTAATTTCATCTGAAGGTAAACGAATTTCCTATTAGGCAATTTTTCAGCTGGATAAATTCTCTGATCCAGTTCACTATATAACTACGAAGCAGCCCATAAGAGGGAATTCAGTGAGACTAGGACAAGAAGGAAGACTGAACTGTCACGAGTACCACTGGCTCAGATGACAGCCTAAATCTCTGCTCCCCACACTTTCTTTTTCTACATGTAACTTGGCTATATTGCTGCTTGGAATACACAGAATGCCCTACAAATGCAGATATAGTCAAGCAAGTGGGTTGCTACCTGTCACCAAACAGTAAGTTTTACCAGCCCCCCATTGCCCTCACTCATCTGCACCACATCATCATTATTATGCACCCAACCACGCAGTGAGTGAACAGGTCAAAACAGAAAACTAACTCAAATACATGTAAAAAAGTGCTTCTCAGCTGATGTACACTTTGGAGTAATTGGATCTACATATCTACTTCCCGTAATTAGCATCATAGAATATCCTGAGTTGAAAGGGACCCACAAGGATCATCAAGTCTGACCTCTGCAGCTCTGCACAGGATCCACTTTTATACCACAGCATACATGGAAATGTAGCAGAGAGAAGTCTTTAAGGTCTGGGAAGAGCAGTTGGGCTTCCCCCACTAGCAAGGCTGGCTGGAAGCATTCACGATTTTCACAATGACAAAGCACAGGGCTCCAATGCAAGGATCAGCTACCCCTCTACTGATAAAGAGAAGTGGGTAGGAATGCAGCTAAAGGCTAGAAGGGAAACAGGACACGGGGCCATCTGGGAAAAAACAAGCAAGCAATCAAGCAAGCAAAGAAAAAGAAACCCCAAAAGAGAAGACCTCTCTGATAGCCCAAAACAGTCAGAAAGGATTTTCAGGTTTTCTCTTAGCTTACACACTCAATTTTCTGTTTGATTATTCAAAAGAAAAGGGGTGTAAGACTGATAGCAAGGAGTGTGTTACTGGTGTTAACACCAGCTCAACCAGAACCATGACAGAATTGTGCTCCAGGCAAACTCCTTCTTTTTAGACCCCTGTTGTCAAGTCTACAGAGGCTGAAAATGCAGAAAGGAGAGGGCACATCAGGACACTGGGCAGCATCCAGCAGGAAGAATGGGAAGAGAGCTACAACAGTAATTCAAAGGTAATTATTCAACAGGATAAAAAGAATGACAGCAAATACTGTCATTTATTTATAAACTCACCTACAGTTTTTAGAAAAATCTCTGTTGGGACATATCTGTTTTAATTTTTTTTTTTTTACTTTATTTTACAAATGTTTGTATTTACAGGATTTTGCTTTTGTATCTTTAATTAGAAAATATTTAGTGCTTAATAATGGTTGGACTCGATGGTGTTAAACTTAGCCTAAGTGATTCTATGAAAAGCCCAAGATTTTAATTACCTTATACTGTCTAAGTTTCAGGCTCTGGGTGCAACTACCTCTCCAAAGAGCTCAAATGCAGATGTTCAGCTGGGCAGTACTGCATTTACCTGTGAGTTTCAACTGGAACATCTTAAGTATTTAAATATTCTTCCTTGATTCTAAACTCTCAGTTGCATTTCAATTACAGTGTTTTTCCTTCAACAATCTTAAAACACTTTACTGAAGTCAGTTTCCCTAGCATTTATACAAAATATTTAAGAAAAATAAGGTGTAAATATTACAAATAGCAGATAAAAGCTAAAGCAAATGTGTTCATGTGCAAAGTAACTGCATTTCTGATACTGATGTACAAGCACTTGCAAGATCATCATCAATCCAAACTATTCATCTCTGCAGTAACATATACGGCAAAAACTTTCAAAGAACACCACCTCAGGAGCAAGACTTTGTCAAAAATCATCAATTTCTTTTGCCTTTTTTCAACTTTATTACAGTTTCCAGAATAAGTACTTTTTTCCACGTTTGAAGGTTCACTATTCTGCACCAAGAAAGGTAATTCTTACTCTAATACCAGATTTGCTGAGGACGAGTCCCTACAGAAGAATCTGCATTTCTACAGTCTGACTCCTGTTTTATTTCATCATGAAAACATTATTCCCAGACAAGTAAGAAACACATTTTCCTACAGTCTGCCTTCTGCATTTCAAAACTGATACCTTTGGTTCCCATCCACTTTTCTTCACTCACTTTTCCTGGTCTTCTTGGTAGGCTGTTTGAAGAGATCATGGCCTTTCAGCACAAAGTGAACCAACGTGAGCATGTTACCCCTCAGCTTCCAGAGGGCCACATAAATGTTAGCGACAGCTTTTTCTTCTCCCTCTGGCAGCCCAGACTTGGGCATGTTTGTTAGATCAATTTAATACTCTGAGATTTTACCCTTACCTTACTTTCTGATAAAATTTCCAAATACCATCAAACATTACAAAGGACAAATGGATGAACACAAGTAAAGGTTAATCAAGTAAAGGTTACAAAACACAGACTAAATACTATTAATTCTAAAATCTATATTTATATTTATTTTTATATATCTATATTTATTTTTATATATCTATATTTATATTTATATCTATATTTACTGTACGCAAAAACATACATAAATGTTAGCCAGAATTAAAACCAAATGTAGGCTCCAGGGGTTACAGCTAAGTCATTAGCTCCTTGAAAATGTAAGTAAGTCTACAGGCAAGGAATCTGTGTGATAGAACTACTGAATGTTTCCTAAAACTGATCAGCAGATTCCAGAATGCTCCTCTTGGGGACAATGAACAGAGGGAAACATGAAAAACAGTTAAAGAAGTTACAAGATTGCAGGAACAAAAAAAAAAAACAAACACAAAAGGGGAAAAAACTACAGAAAACGGAATACCTTTGTAAAAGAGAAATAGTTTTCCATAAAACCCCAGCCCAGTGTAAAGAATTAAAGAGAGAGATTACTAAACCGGGGAAATACCTCTCTTCACCAAATCACTAAGAAACATTTAAGATCTTTTTTTTCTTTTTTTCTTTTTTTTTTTTTTAACAAAAATTATCTGTGGGTTTTGGGCAGTCTCAGGACTTGTGGTTCTCTTGTTGCATACAATATGTAGGGCACAAGACTACCGTTGTAGTAATACTAATAGTATTAACAGTAATAATAGCCTTCTGTGGTTGATCAAAACCCTCAGCTGCAAAAGCTCTTTATTGCCATGGAAGGCCAAGGACCACAGCTGGTCTGTTCAATAGTTTTCATTATTTTTGTAAAAATGACCAAACTCCAAAAAACTAATATACATCAATAGGGACAAGAACATCCCAACCACTAGAACACATCAAATTCACTCTGTATGGAAGCTGGGAAAACAGATGATAAATCCTTTCCTGACTTTGTAGCCTCTGCCTGAAGAACCCAGGATGGCCTGGAAAATAACACCAGCACAGCGTAGACCTCTGCTGTGGGCAGCAGACCTTTAACTTTTAAGGGGAAGAGGAGAATGAAATACAAAGTTGCTTTACAGTCCTAATAACAAAAGAGACTGTAGTAGTTTCTCACATTAACTAGAAGACTATTACAAGAAGAAGATACCAAGACAAAAGCTTTCCTAGAAGAGCGTCCTGAGAAAAGTCATATCATCTCCCCACTTCCTTCAACACAGCTGGTAACTGACTTATTTACAGCTCTGCTTTCACCTCTTTCCTGACTTCAGTAGCAGGGACACAGATTGCTCAGAAAAGTTGAAATCTGCTCTACTCAAATACTTGAAGAAGCATCACACTTTCTGCATCCAAGAGGAACTGAGTCAAGCAATTCCAGTAACAGCCTTTGAAACGTGCATTTCTAGCTATACAACCTATAATTTGGATTTTCTCAGGATTTTTATTAATTCACGTTCAAAAAATGCTCAAAACAGTACTTTAAATACTATTGCTTTTTCATTGAGAATCACAGTATATACAAAGAATAGAGAGTTTTAGTAACTTTTTATCACTTTAATTAGCAACTGTAACACCTCATTTTTTTCTTGAAATGCCAGCTCTATCAACTTTTAAACATCAGTCATGTTATTTGCAAAAATGCTGTAGAAAGTTCAAGCAAGGTTCAAGAATCCAAGTTAAAATACAACACTCCTCAAAATACATACATTTTAAAGCCAATAATTTTCATTATTTTGGGAGCTTGGTTGAGAAATGTGGAGACATAAATGGGACCACCTTTTTTAATACACCTTACTATTTTTTTTTCCACCAGCTGCCATCTAAAGGTAAACAGTTGGGAGTAGACAGATTTCTAAGATGTTTTTCTTTTTTAAGCTAAGAAATAAAAGTTGAAAAAGTATCAATAAGAACTTCAGCACTAGAAAGAGCGGAGTTACTAAAGTGAAAAGGGAAGAAAACCAAGGCGATACATGCAGAATTACCATTCTTTAACCTACATCACATTAAAAGAAAATCTCCATTTTAAAGAAGCTGTTTTCCTGGAAGGGAAGGTCTTATTTTCATCTATGAGTTTACTAAAACTTGAATTTAACAGCCATTCTGTCATTTCTACCATATGCAGACCTATAGTATACACAACACTTAGGTTTTGGTTTGGAGAATGAATAACAAGTATATAAATAAATTGCAAAATTGCATTAATTTAGAGCATTCAGTTATTCTTCATATCACTTGGTCAAAATTGTTTCTGTGAGGTAAATACTCCATTCCATGACAAAGTTTTGCTTTAAAACACTTGCTTATGAGCTAGTTATATAAATACACTGGAAAAGTAAACTTTTCTTTACAATAAAGGGAGCAGTGCAGTGACCACTTCCTGTTTATTGGTAAACATTCCTTTCATCAATCACGCTATTAGTTCTGGACATAAAATTTTTTTTACAAAAAATCAGATCTATTTTAGTGCACCTGTAATTGTGTTTTGAATAAGCAAATACAATTAGAGCTTAGTACTCCTCCAGGAAAAGAATGCATTCCACTCAAAATTTTCATCTCTGTTATTCTGCCTAGCTTATTCCCCTTGTATTAAATAAAAATTACCATTCTTAGGTTAATTCATGTGAATCATTTATGCATATGTGCATCATAAAAACTTATCCAAAAAGTCTGCATCATTGAATATATTATCTACTACTCAAAACCTCTATTTGAAAACACTAAGTCACACATTGGAACAAATTCATTTAGATACAGACCCATTAAAGTCATGAGAGAAATAAAACACTTGTCTTTCTAAAATCCTAGGGTCTTTTCCTACCACTGTCATTTGATGTACCAATGTAATTAATACTTTAAGTATCCAATCTTGTAGCCTTTGGGAGGACTTCTGTGCCTTTACCGACAAGGAATTCATGGGGTCAAAGCGACAGAATAATTTCAGCATCCTGCTTTGTAAACATTGGTCCTAAAAACCGCTGCAAGATCCTGTTAAAGGTAAAGGATTTTATCAGTCAAAAACATCCAGTGTGAACTGAGACATGATGGACCAGAACCAAACAAACACCTTTATACATATGTAAAATGCTACTGAGTTTGGTAATTTCATTCACACATCAGTGTTTGCATACAAACTAAAGTAGTGACTTCTACTGAGGTTTTAAAGTACAGAAGGACAATAAGAAATGACAGAAGTGTTATAATCCAAGTGCAGCTAGATCTGTGATACCCTGAAACCCTGATTTAAAAGCAAAAGAAACTTATCAATGCAGCTTTTCTATGCAGTATCCTTTTTTCTTTTTCCTTAAATGCATATGAATAAATTTATTTGTATGAAAGAAGTTCCAGATTTTGAGATCTTTCTAATACTGATATCATTTTAAATTAAGATGGGAGTACAGGGATGACAACACCAGGGAAAATTTCCAAAGCTTTAACTTGTCACCATTCTATCATCACCTCAAAGTCAATTTTCACCTTTTTCACTGGCTGAATTTGTTATCTTACATTTTGCTTTGGGGCTCGTGTTCCTGCAATATGGCAGTACTGGATTACGAGAATGCTGTTCGCTAAAAGTGAACAATGGCTGAATTACAGCAAGTCTGTAATACCTAGAAAGAAAAGGAAAAGCAGCCCTGATAAAGCACACTTTCTTGTTAATTACATGCAGATTGCAAATGCTCATACATCTAGTGAGTAATAAGTACAGCCAAGCCGACACAAGGAGATATTTTTACATTGCTGATCACATAGCAAATCCAGTTACAGGGCCTGAAAATTAATTACAGATTAGGACTTCATATTTATTACCGGAAATAATGCAGCTGCATTAACACATAGCCTCTACCATTGTTCAAGTATGACAGACCTACCAGTTAGGAAAACTTAGGTTGTGAGCTCCCTATAAAGGGAACATCTCAGCCCACCTCAAATCCCATCTGACAACAGATGAGAATTCTGGCAAAATGCAAAAAACACAGAGCGAGTTTTAGGGCTGTGGACTGACCAAGGATTGAGTAGCAGAGCCAGCCCTAATTCCACTACCGTAAAGCTTCTGAGTGCTTCACTTGGTAACTGACATAAAATCCTCAACACAACTTTCTGTCACCTAAACACAACAGCACACAGCAGGATTCCAGCAGCCAAATACACATTCCAGGTTTTTTCTGAGATGCCAGAATGTACTAACAGCACCAACACAATTAAATTCCTACATATGGGATAGGGTTGGATGCTTTTTAAAAAGTCAAGCCCACACGTTTGAGCACCTCTTGTGTGAAACCAGTACCAAGTGTACAGCCCCTATTTCTTCTATGCCCTTTCTAACAAACAGTGAATGGTGTCCAAAAATTTATTGCTTACTTCCACTTGGAGTAAGAAACAGAGAAAGGTCCTGAAAAAAACCACAAACTACCTGAATTGTATGAAGCAAACAGCTCACATAAAATTGATCTAAGCAGTGACATAAAAAACCTGTGCAATAATTTGCATCAAAACCAAGACATGAGTAAGAGGTAAATCCAACATGGAAAAAGCGAAGTACCCAATATGGATGAAGAAGGGATGAAGGAAAAACTAACAATCAACAAATCCCCCAGTTATTACAAGAGGATATGTTAACCACCTAAGATATGCCACCATGCCCAATACCATTAATCAGCTGCTCCAGCTCTACAGAGTCTTCCTAACTAATTTTCAGAAGTGTGTGACAAGGTGCAATGAAAAACCATGTAAATCACAAACAAAAGATGTATAGAAAAGTTTCTATTTTTAACAAAAAAAAAAAAAACTGCCCAAACTCCTTGAGATCTTGAATATTTAGCTTTTTAGACACTCTTTTCAAGATAAAATTTACACCTTTCATTCCAAATAAAGAATACTACACACAAATGAAGAGCAAAGCTTATGAACAACAGGACCAAATACCATTTTGCCTGCATTTTTTTTTAATTTCTTTAACTGGAAGTAAGGATTAAGAGACGAGAAAAAAACATTACCTACCTGTATTTGACTTCTGTACCTAGGTAGTTAATGAACAAGCAGTACATACAATACAAATGAATGAAGATCATGAAACTAACATCAGGAATATGATCAAAACACATCAGTGTTTTCTTAAGCTCCAGAGAATGAAGTGAGAAAACTAAAAGCCTTTCAGTTACATTAACACAAGGCTTTCAGATGTTAATCTGGCAATTTATGTTATTAATCACAAAACTTATCTAAAAGAAGTTTAATTAAAAGTTGAAGAAGAATAGCTGAAAAGCAATGTTTCATTTTACTTCTATATTTTTGCCTTTTAAATTCAACATCTCCCATTATTTTATCCTTTCTATCTTTTGAAGCTCTAATTTAATTCTTTTCAGTGTATTCTTCTAGATCTAGTCTTACTGCACTTGCCACTTTGAAACAAGTCACATCCATTCTGCAAGCCAAATTTTCTCCTTCCACTAATAAAACTGCTGTTGTATTTAACAACCACATGACATGAAGAAATAAACATGTTAAGTAGCTTAGGAAAAATACTAAATCAGTCTTCAGCCCCTCTGCTTTTAGGCCTTATGTCAAGGATAGATACCAAAACTTGTATTGTCTATCTCAGCTATTGCCAATGACCCCACTTTTCTCTTTACACACCCGTGAATCTTTAACTAGGGATCCAGACATCATCACCTGAAAATGACAGCTATAACCAAGTGCACGTTAAAAATAAAATGAGTTTTCTCATAATCCATGGCCTCTACTACTAAAAACAGCACCCTACATAGCTTTGGAAGTGGTGCATACAAAAATCAAATTCAATGCTGGGCTAGAGGACATTCATTTTGGAGAAGGATAAAACAAAATAGCAGAACATTTTCTAAACTGAGAGGAGCTGTTGACTCCCTCAAAGGCAGAGAGACCCTCCAGGAAGACCTAGACAAATTAAGGGCTGGACAATGACAAACTATGTGAAGCTTAACACAATTTAGTACCTAGGATGGAGCAATTCTGGATGTACAGACAAACTGGGGAACAAGCATCTGTAGAGCAGGGCTAAGGAAAGAGGCCTGAGGGTTCTGGTCAAGTTGAACATGAGTCAGCAGTGCCCTGGCCGCCAGGAAGGCCAACCCTGTCCTGGGGAGCATCAGGCACAGCATCGCCAGCTGGGCAAGGGAGGGATTGTCCTGCTCTGCTCTGTGCTGGGGTGGCCTCACCTCGAGTCCTGTGTGTTTTGGGCACCACAATACAAGAACACATATAAAACTGTTGGAGAGCATGAAAAAGAGGGCTACAAAGTTGGTGAGGGGCCTGGAGGAGAGGAAGGGCCTAGAGCCACTCAAGGAGCAGCTGAGGTCACTTGGTCTGTTCAGCCTGGAGACTGAAGGGAGACCTCACTGCTGTCTACAGCTTCCTTGCAAGGGGAAGAGGAGAAAACACTGATTTCTCTGGTGACCAGTGACATGCAGAGGGAATGGCATTAAGCTGAGTTAGAGGAGGTTTTAAGTTGGATATTAGGAAAAGGTTTTTCAACCAGATGGTGGCTGGGCACTGGAACAGACTCTCCAGGAAAGTTCTCACAACACCAAGCCTGAGAGAGTTCAAGAAGCATTTGGACAACACTCTCAGGCACCTGGTGTGATTCTTGGGGAAGTCCTGTGCAGGGTCAGGAATTTGACTTGATGATCCTTGTGGGTCTGTTCCAACTCACGATAATCCATGATTTTTTGAACATAACTTTTTGTGAACATATTTATCTACCAATTTACTTACTGGATATAATCACCTAATGACACAACCACAGTTCCTTCCCAAACTGGCTATCAAAAAAAATTCCTCCCATATAAATCACGGCATAATTCACAGGTTCTACAATCTGAGTTTCAGAGGACTCCTTGATATTCACTCCCGACTGCATGTCAAAGCTGTGAGAATACTTGTGTCTTTTGTGACCATAAAATGAAGTATCAGTCACAGAAACAATTTACAGAACTGTGATCCTTCCTCTTTTTTCTCATACGTGAGCCAAGAAGCAGTTAACAATGATGACATTAAAACCTACCACACCGGGGTATTTGGGTTAACACCTTACTAATACAAACAGCAGCTCACACCTCTTGCAGCTACTGTTCCAGTGTCTCTACTACCTCACTTAGACATCTCCACTTTTAGTTCATTCTGAGGTTTTCAACAGAACTGTAACAGCCAGAAGATGATGGGGAGTGGGGGGGAGAGAAGCAAAAGATAGCGGATAACAAGGTAGCAGATTTAGAGAGGTGTCAGTAAGCAATGCCACTGCTCAGCGGACGAATCTCAGCATTGGTGTCACGTAGCAGGTATCCAAAGCACACCCTCAGCAGTCCTACCACAGCTAACATACAACCACAATATGGTTTGGGAAGGACAGATAATGTCATTATATACATAAATAGGGAAGAAGAATGCTGATGACTTCAGTGTTCGGTGCCATCCTTTTTGGTGTACACTGAAATCACAACTGGCTGAATCACTGAGATTAGCTCAGTCGGTTAGAGAGTGCTACTAATAACACCAAGGTTGTGGGTTTGATCCCATTATGGATCATCTACTTAAGAGTCAAACTCAACGATCTTTGTGTGTCCCTTACAACTCAGAATATTCTGTGAATCTGTGAAGTGGTTGATGTAGTAACTAGGCTTTTCCCAAAGGACAAACTGAGAAGTGAAATTACACTGCAAATGAACATCCACCACTTGAAATGCAGCGGTAAGTTTTATAACATTTTCTTAATTTAGTAACAGATCACTGCTTAGATGATACAATCAAGAAACCCAGATCACTCCATGAACGCCTTGCTTGCAAGGCCTGGAGAGCCAGGTCCAGAACAGGTTTCCATCAGAAACCGAGAGCCTGGTCTTGGCCAGCATCCTTCAGCTTTTGGAGAAGCAGCCACAGGCTGCAGGGACCGAGGCGCACGGCCACGACCACTGCAGCTCACCATCACCATCACCTACGAGAGTCTCAACACCTTGCTTCAGCTGAAGCAGGCCCACACCTCGCTGGGCTCGTTGTGACAGGGAAATGGCCTTTTAACCAAGCCGAGAGCACCTGCCTCGGGAACTCTGGGCACATGAGCGAACACTACACGGGTGTAAAGGACATGGGCTTACATTCATTCCTGTGGACACGTGTCTATAACCATTCGGACAAGATCTCGGTAGCACAAAGCCGAGGACCACATAACCTTGGTGCTTTGCCTTTAATTTTGTTACACAGCCAGAGAGGCTACAGCAGGCACCCACGGGCACCTGGGCCCCCCGGAGCTGCCAGCGCCCCGTGTCCCGCCGCTGGAGGTCATGGCGGCGGCAGCAGGGAGGCAAGGAGGGAAGGAGGAAGGTGACGGCGAGACCCCGCTGAGGGCGGCGGGGACGTCCCAATCCGCCGGAAACCTCGCGGAGGACGGGCAGGATCCCCTAAGGGTGGCCCTGCCCAGCACCCATCGCGGGTGCGCCACAGCCCAGGCCACCGCCCTCTCTGGAGGGTGTGAGGGGCCAGCGGAAAGGGACGGGGGTTTCCCAGAGGGAGCCTTGGCGACGCGAGCGCCGGTGAGGAAGAGGGGGGCGGGAGTGGGGGGGAATATGTCGGGGGAAGGCGCTCCGCTGCCCAGCCGTTCTCTCTTCTTCCCTCCCTCCCGCTCTCCCGCTCGCCCATCGGCCGCCCCTACCTGCGGCGCCGGGGGGAGGCTCCATCTGCGGCCCCACGCACCGGCGGCAGCTGCGCACAACTCGCGCGGCCACTTCCCCCGCCCGGCGCGCAGGCGCGGCACAGCCCCCGCCGCTCCTCCCGCTCCTCCNCCGCTCCTCCCCGCGGCGGGCGGAGGCCGGGCCGGGGGCGGGGGCGCGAAGGACAAAGGGCGCTGTGGGTGCGGCGATGTGGGACTGGGGGCGGCCGTGAGGTTTTGGCGCTGAGCCGCCACCGCGGTGAGCGGGGCTGAGGAACTGTGGGCGGGCTCATACTCCGGGAGTCACCGAGAGGTCACAAAAATCACAGAATGGTTCAGGTTGAAAAGGGACCACAGTGGGTCATCTGGTTCAACCTACCTGTGCAAACAGGGTGATCCTACAGGATTGTGTCCACATCGTTCTTGAGTATCTCTAGTGGGGGACACACAACGCCCTCTCTGGCAGTCCATTCCAATGCGTCGTCACCTGCACAGCAAAGTTCTTCCTCATGTTCAGGTGGAATTTCCTGTCCATCAGATTCTGCTCGTTGTCTCTTGTCCTGTTCTTTGGCACCACCGAGCAGAGCCTGGCTCCATCCTCTTGGCACCCCTGCTTTAGATATTTATATGCATTGATAAGGTCTCCTGTCAGTTGTCCCTTCTAGAGACTGAACAGGCCCAGCTCCCTCAGCCTTTCCTCGTAAGAGAGATGCTCCCGTCCTCCAGTCATCCTCATTGCCCTCCACTGGATCCACTCCAGGAGCTCCATGTCTCTCTTTTACTGAGGAGCCCCAGTAAAAACTGGGGTCCTGACAGGCCTGGGCACAGAGAGCGCCAGGTTCCCTGAGAACCTCGGGGAAGTTTTTGTGTGCAGCCTCTGACACAGACAGGTGTCACAGCCTCCAGCCCTTGGGGTGCCTGAGACTTCCACAGCAAGGACTTGAAGTGGCAAATGAGGATTTCATTGGTGGCTGTTTTTATTGATGAGTTGGTTTCTGACCATGAAAAGGGCTTCCCAGTCAGCAGGCAAGAGGTCCTCTCTCATGCCTCAGTGTTGCTGGGATCACATTCCTGCGACACGTGTGTGGTTGACAGAGGAATCAGGAAATCTAGTGTCCCACCTGCAACTTTTATTTAGGAGTCTGCTGTATGTTTAACTGACCACTTTTTAGTCATTCATTGCATGCTGAAGCAAGGCTGACCACTTCGGGACACAAAATATGGAATAAAAAAAAAAAAAAAAAGTGATAAATTGCCAGAAACTGTCATACATTTAAAAACCCAAGAATATGATTCCCTAGAAATTAAGAGAAAGTAAAAACAAGGAGATATATCTGAAGTTAGGGACTTGTTTTAACAAATACAAGCCAGAATTTTCAGAAAGCCCGCCCTCTTTTCCTATCTTTAACCTTTTGGACTGGCAGGTGATATGAAAAATCAGTCATTTTATGCAATAGCCTCTTACAGGAGGCTGCAAAAATTCTTTTAAATGTAGCATTTCCTCTGTTATCTGGCATTGTTACTTTCTGTTCCATGGAAAGATGAGTTTTAAACATTAAACTTCTCAAGAGAAGTGAGAAGTCCAGGAGCCTTCCCCAAACACCACAGAGACCTTGTATACCTCTGGAAGATAATAAGCAGTCTAGAAAATTCAGTACGAGGAATTTTGATAACACCATGTTATTTATTATTAAAATGAATTTCCATCAAAGTTTCAAGCGAAGTTTTTCTCCAGACTGACTATTTTCCCCATATGAAAATTTAGTCCCTTTATTTGGAAATACGTTGTTTCAACTTGAGGCTACCCTAAGAGCCAAATTCTTCGTGTTGATACATTCACAGAAATTAGTAGAGCGTGATGTAGGCAAAGTCTTCCACACGAATGCTTTTGGCCTTACTGATCTAGAGCCATTCTGCTTTATACCATTCAGTGCCTTTATGCTTTGCTTTTTTTAACCACAAGTTTGATCTCATTCCTTAGAATAAAATGTGAATATTACAATTTTTTTCTGTAACTTTAAACTATACCTCTTCAATTAATGTTTATAAACTGTTTTGAGAATTTTAACTGAACAGAGCTTTGCAAATAGAACATGTCAATTTATTTGTATTTGTTTTATTAAGGGATTTTGGCCTATGCCATTACTGCAATGAATGTAAGAGAGTGATAAAAAAAATGTACCAGCCAATCTGCAAGGAGTTCTTATATATATATGCAAAGAGAAAATACAAGAAAACACATGATACAAAGAGGAGCTTCCAGCATAAGAGCCAAAAAAAGGAGAATGTATACTTTCAACAGTAAGTTGAGCTTTAAAAATAGGACATTATTTAAGTTAGTAATTTTTGTTGCTCTTAAACTCTTAGCTGCTGTGCTTATATATGTCTTGCAAAATTAGAACTCTGAAGGTTTCTTTTGTTGATGAAGATCTTTGAACTTACACATCAGCTTTGTGTATTGTGTTAATTTGATCAGTTTCAGACCAGAGCTTTGCTTCTTGTTTCATGGAAACAGTACATGCAAAAATAAATGTCCAATAGCTTTGTAGCTTGGTGAAGTTGTCTTCTGCTGCTGCTTCTTCTAGTAGCAGGCCTGGAAAACAAATACAGGACTTTTCTGGAAGTTTTATTTCCAAGTCTGACAGACAAGAATGATGAACACAGAACTGCAAGGGAGTAAGACACATCTTGAAGGAATAAGAACAAATACAAAGGAAAAGAGTTGATAGAACAACTTTGTTCTGGAGGTTTGAGAGTCAGAAATAGTTTTTGAGGGAGGCCATATGCAGCTGTGAGTCTGATAGGAGTCATGCTATTTGAGGCTAGTAGAAATTATCAGAAATGAGAAAGCATCAGAGGAAGTGTTATCTTGACAAATACACAAATGAGACTGACATTATGCAGAGTAGAAGCGGCATAGGACAGTAAGGTAGGAAACTGTCCACAAAGGGCTCTAAATTAAGGTAAATTGCTTGTGTCTGATGTGAGAGTCAGTGCAGTGATCCCAGAAAATGACACAATGGCTGACTTAATGACACAGGAAAATTTTTTTCTTACAGCAGCTTGAATGAATAGAAGCAGAACAGTTTTCATCACTAGAAAAGGCAAAGTTACTGCTTGAGAGATATGTGTTAAGTGCCGTATCAAGAACTTTGGTAGCACAGGTAAAAAAGCAAAACACTTTGTAAATACATGTTCTTCATGCTTTTATATGCAATCTTGATGTTAGTAAGATATTTGACCCATATATAGAGAGAAAATCTATATTTACTTCATTAATGTGGAAGTGCCTGTGAAAATGAACTCCATCCTGTAGGAGCATCCAAGGGTATAAAGGGATGGTTTCATTTAAAAAAGAAAAAAAAATGCAAACATTTTAAACATTAAAACATGAGGTCTAACTTGTATTTTGTCCCACAAGAGAGTTTTGAAATGACATCTGGAGTATGCCATTTGTATTTAGTCAAATCTTTTTTAATATTAACCTTGCACAACTCGGGCAGCCCTGTGAAGTTGTGCTGAAATGTGTGGGGCTTTTGCCATGTAGTACTTTGATACAAGTTCATACTGTATGCTTTGTTTAACTGACACACTTATCCAGTAAACTTGCTTAATTGGGACATCTCCTGGGGCACTGATGCAAGACCAGTACTACTTAATACACACAACTGCTGCTTAACAGGGCCCTAATACAACAGTGGCTATAGCTTAGGGTTCCTGGTTATTTGGTGCTGCTTATGTCATCTCTCTGTCACAGTTTCTTGGAACTTGTCTATACAAAGAAAATATTCCCTGCAATTAATTCCCTGAGGGTAAAATACTGGGTGCATTTGGGGAAATAGACTCATGATGGTGGTCATGATTTCTGCACTGACTGTTACAGTGGGGAAGATAATTTCCCTTATAGTCTTCAAGGATGCTTGAGATAATGTTTTTCTTATAAAATTAAAAAACCTCCATAGTCAGAAGTAGTGTTGGGTTACAGTAATTTCTGTGTTCTTAAGATTCATATTGTCATTTGATTAGCTAATCGCCCATTTTCCAAAGTGTGAACATATTTTCACACTTCAACCAAGACAGTGTTAACAAAGAAACTATAGATAGCAATAGAGATTAATTATCTATCCCATGTTTCTCCACACCTTGTTCTTACTAGATAAAAAGAGCCTATCTGTCTGCACACAGGTGTGATTTTTTTTTTTAAACAATAGCCTTGGTGAAATGAGTTCAAAGGCTTATTTTCAAATGGCACCTCTTTGAGATGTTTGTTAGCTGTTGACATTTTTGATCTTGTTTCATGAAATATAACTTCCAGTAAAGGGTTGTGATTCTTTGCTAAGCTTACCCATGTGAAATACATTCATTCATAGGTGTGAGATGTGGAGGAGCTTTAAATGAGAATATTTAGAATCAAAGAAATGTTTGCTTCTCTTCTGGAGGGAATGTACTCTACTGAAGTCACTGTAAAGTTGTTGAGGGCCTTATTTGCAATTGCCATCTGAGATTTTCACTGACTTGAGACATGTCTTCCAGAAGAAGGGAAAATCATGAAAGAGGAGTTTGTAGTGTCTTTCTGTTATACAAGTTGCAGCATTTTATATTTATTCCTCCACAGAATTAAACCCATCCATGTGTCTGTTTAAGGACAGGAGATCTTTACAGCAGAATCTGTTCCTGTAGGAAGAAGTATTAAGCATGTTGAACTATTTCTGCCCTGTCTTGTGAGCCTCTAATTCTGCCTGTTCTGGATATTAGTGGATGCTAGTATGTTGCAGACCCCTGAACCTGTAGCCTGTCAAGGCTCACATGAGACTTCTGCTGTGTTTCCAAAGTGCAGGCACTGGCACTGCATTGCCTTGGCCTCTCTCTTGCTCTAGAAGGACCACAACTGGCATGTTGCTGGGTGGCAGGCTCTGTGGTGGTAGTGCCTCCCTTGAGTCCTGTGGACTGTTTCTTACCACTTCACCAGGAATGAAACCTTTCCCTTCATCGGCCTGGCCTTTCCACTCATATTTCAGGGCAACTCAGGGCAGTTGGGACCATCTGATCAGGGTGACTACCAAAACTTGCTGTCTTTCTAGCAAGATGTCACTGAAGTAGTATATAGGGAGCTGGCCATCTACTCGAGTAGAAAAATTGCATCAAATAATAATTCTGTTTGCCAATCACTACTAAATCTGATTGGCAAAGTGAAAAACCATTCTGTTCCTTTTCTGAAATCTGCACACCAGAGCTTTCACTGGCTTTTGTTTGAATTTTCATTTTCCCTCCTTGCAGCTCTGCATCTAGTCACAAGTTTTATTTCTGTTCATGATGTTCTTTGAAAAGCTACTCAGCCACTTTTGCTTTACCCTTTCCCATTTTTTTTTTACATACCACACAGAGAAGGGCTAGTCCTTGATGATAAATGTTAAGAAATTATTCAGTGCTCAATGTGGCTTCTAGGCCGCAGTAACCACTGTGTGGTGCAGTCCTCTAGGTATGTGAGCTGGCACAAGAGCCCTCTTGCTGTCTTTCCATCAGTACTAGCCTGGGTATTTCGTAATCACTCCTTGATCTGGTTTTAATTTGTTTGGGATTTTTTGTGCCACAGCAAAGAACATCTCTATGGAGGCAAGGTCTGAAATTCTAAGGTACTTTCCAATCCATTCTTTAATGCAGACAGAGGTTACAGCTCCACCCTTGGTGTCAGGGGTTGTATTACAAGTACAGAACGAGTAAGCCTTTAATGACTGAAATGCACTACATGGTCAATCCTGTTTGAGTGCTAGTCTTGTTTGTACGTACTCATTTTGTTTAGTAAATCCCTGCTTAGACACATAAATCCTTTTAACTGCTGGTTGAGCCTCTTAAGAATCATTGTCTCTTTCTTTAGTTCTGGAAATGTTTGTTTCTCATAGGGCATGCCACCCTGTAATGTAGGATCACCATTCTGCCTTGAACTTCAACTCCAGTAGTTGCTTCTTTCATTGCTAAACCACAAAGAACCTTAGAGATAGGAAAAAACCATCACCAAGAGCTTAAGCAGTTTGCCTGGCACTGTGGAGGAATGCTAATGGTAGAGATCTGAAGATCAAGCTCCTCAATTTATAGTCCATTCAGATTACTTGGGATCATAACACTACTCATATTTCAGGAAATTAAGTCTAAATTTGGATTTTCATCATTGGAAATTATAAGACCTGAGTCATCCAGGCAGAAAAAGGTGATGAAATGAAAGCTACTTATTAATGTATGTAGAGAAGGATGCAGAAATGAAAGAGAAAATACTGCCATTGCTGAATGTGATCCTGATGCTGTCTAAAAAAATCGTTCTGTCTAAAAAAATGGCTTCTTTTTGCATGCACCAAGCTCTCAGTATTTAACTTAGAGTAAATCCTCACACCTATCCAACCAGATTTACAGTAGATAGTGTTACATAATTATCTACAATGTTATATTTGTATACCTACTTAGTTTACATTGTTGATAAGTCTTTGGTTGGTTGTCTTTTTCTCCGTGAAATAAAACATACAATCTGATATATGGGAATTTTTTCCTTAAAATTTACAAATTAAATATCTTTACTGCACTTGTTTCTAATTCAAACTTGTCACTTAAAGTCTGATAAACAGAATGGGAATAGAGGAAGATGCTTTTCTATCATGACAGATATGGTCAAAACATGGGGGTTTTTGTAAAATCTTTTCCCTTCCCTTTAGTTTTTAGGTGCATAAGAGTGATGCAACAATAATAACACTGAACACTTAGCTTCTCTATATTCACC
Organism: Vireo altiloquus; assembly: GCA_013396875.1. Classification (NCBI taxonomy): domain Eukaryota; kingdom Metazoa; phylum Chordata; class Aves; order Passeriformes; family Vireonidae; genus Vireo; species Vireo altiloquus. The sequence goes on from VZRF01015561.1 coordinate 1,118,264, forward strand.
AGTCTGGAAAATTCAATGTGACTTTAAGTTTAACACTACTCTGCTAAGGAACCTCAACTGACCAGCACTGAATCTGTGGTTTTAGTTACTGAGATACGGATGTTGTCAAGAGGAAGAATTGGCAGTCATAAAACTCCATAACTTGAAATTCAGTAAGGGGAAAAAAGTCTGACATGCTTCTCTGTGTTCATCCATTGCTTTGAAAATCAACTTCTTAGTTCCTACTATCTTATCTGTGTTGTGCAGTTAAGCATTTGCCTGTTTGTGAGTACAGGAGACTTACTGGTGAAGGCAGTGAAATTATCATGTCCCCTGTTTCTGAGCTGAGAAATAAATTCTCATTGTAGCTGCAAACAAATGTTATTTTACCCTCATCTCCCCTTCTCATCTCTTTTTTATGTTGCTGAATGTGATTTTATAGCTGCTGTACTTTCATCTACTGACATTCATTTCAGTGTTAAGTGAGTGCTGAATGCAGGGGAGATCTGATTTGAAAACTCAGCTCTCAACCTGTTTTTTCTGATTCTGGTGTTTTCCTAATTACCCACCTCACTGGGATATTTGCATGCCTAGGTAATACAGGCTTTGTGCCACTCCAGTTCTGATGGCTGGTTGGTGGGATTACAGCAAGGCTTGGTCACTGCTGATGTGTCAAACCATTGTGTTGTCTAAAGAATCATGAGATATATTTTGGACTGATTAATGTGGCATGTTGTAATACATAGAACCCAGGTGGAAACTCAAAGGATTTATCCTATTGACTACAGTTGTGTTTAGGAGGCCGTGAGAGCCTGACAACTTCTACATTCAAATTCCTTGCTGCAAAACATTTGATTAACTATCTCCTTTGCTTTACAACCAATGTTCAACCTTTATGCACAACTGAAAATTATATGAGGATATGTAATGTAATTGAAGCTTGATACAGAAATGGAAACCCTCGGCAAAATTAGTTAAACAAATGTTTTAAGATCTTGGAAGAGCTAGACAGTTCTGAAACTTCAGTAGCAATGGTAACTGATTTAGGGCAAACTGAAACTGGGAGTTGAATACAGATACTACAATTCAGGATTTCATAGTTCTCTCTTTGCTCTCCAATTAAATAAGTAGTTAAGGTGTATCCTATATTTCTAATCTTTTCCTAATAAGATGCAATTTTGGATTTTAGATTTTACTATGTTTATTATTTACTATTTATTCAGCATTAGTCAATCACTGTGCACTAATAAATCAGTATCAAGGATTTGAGTCTGCTTGTTTGGGAGTTGTCTGAATATCTGTTCCAAAAATCTTGCAATATAAACAACTGAAATGACCTAACAAGCAGGATTAAATAAGGGCAAAGAGAGCAAGAAGACATTACAAATGTCATATTTAGTATGAAAACACCTACTGCATATCTGTTATCATTATACATTCGTAATATATGTGAAATGTAGTAGAAGTTTCACATATACAGATATTTAATTCTCTTTCTGACTTATCCTACAGAATTAGAAAGGAGCATAGCATCAGATGTGATTGAATGGGGATGTGTCAAAAGAAAGTGTAATTTTAATGTTTAGCTTTCTGTCATGTTTTTGCATAACTGGGACTAAGTGTTAATCAACTCAGAAAAGCAGGGATTTTTGGTCAGGTAACTTCAAACTCATTCTTTCTTGGAATTTTTCTTTTTTGCCCCACTTTTTTAACACCTTTTATTTAATTTCAGTGACTAATTCACATTTTAGAGAAAAGAATATTCACTGTTCTAAACTTTCAGTATAACATCTCTGAGATTTCCCAGAACTTCTACAACAAAATTATGGGAGAGCAAATTTGGTATTTCTGGTAAGCCAAAGGATTGAAAGAAATGGAAAAGGATCCTCTTAAAAATTAGCAGTTACATAAATTAACATAGAGAAATAGAAAGCCAGAGAAAACAATTAAAACAGCCATCCTGTCAATCCTTTATTTAGAATAGGTATTGGAAATGTAACTGAATCCCTGCAGTGGATAAACCAACTTTTTTTCATGAGCACTGTGTTCTATGACACAAACAAATAAATCTCCCTCAGTATCGTAATTTGTATTCAGTTAAGTACCAAAAAGTTGATTGCAGCGTGTGATGAATCAATTCCCGTGCTGGGATAAGCTGTAGAAAGGAAAGTTGAAGTTTGAATTTCATGACTTTCTGATGTGGAGCATCAGATTAGGAGTAACAGCAAGATTTTAACCCCTGATTTCTAAAGAAACATTGCATTTGGAATGTCAGAATAACTCTTTTTCACTTGGATATCTGTACCAACATCTACAGAAATAAAAGTTCTATTTGTTCTGAAGGTCCTTTCTTGCTACTTAAAAAAGAAAGTTTTAAGATGTGGAAATTTGCATAGCTTGGTTTCGATTTTCTTAGGGGTTTCCTCTCTTACCAAGATGGAGACAGCCAAGTTAGATGGAAAAATCATAGCACCTTTAGAGAATTACTTTTTTTTTTTAGTATGTTTTTATTGGGTTCTTAACAAGTGCTTCTTCCACCTTCTTGTTATTCTTCTTGATTTTTCACTTGAGAAATATATACTGTAGTACAGTGTCTTGATGTTGCATCTTTTCTTCCATTAATATATCATGCACAAAAAAATTTGTTATTCTTTTGTTATCTATTACAATATGACAGCTTGGCCTTTCACAATGCATAAGGATCACTTTTGGTCAATTTTAGAAGGAGAAGAAGCAGTATGTAGAAAACTTTATCTACCATCTCTGGAAAATGCTGTTCTTGCTAGGGTTCCAATTTCAAACCCATTGGTATGCCATGGTTATACTGTCATCCACTATCTTTCAGTTCATTAATATAATTTAGTTTTCATCACAATTCATCTCCAGATTTGTCATATTAATTGCCTTTCTTGCCATCCTTTGTTGTCCTTGAAAGTTTTGGTTCACTTTTGTTATGTACAAAGGTTTGGTTGGTGTGTGACATCTGATCTTGTACCAGCATTAACAGATGTACAATATTAATCAGGTGTGTGGCTGAACTGCAGTTTCTGCAGATGCAGCTTTTACAGTCACTTCATATTCACTGCTTAGCCATTCACATGTCAATTGGCTGTGAAAAGGAATCCAGAACTTGGAATGTCATTAAAAATACTGTATATGGATATACCTTTTACAAGTATTTAAATATATTTGCACTTAAACAAATATGATGGTAGATACTAATACCTGTAACTGAAAGTACATAAGTACCATTTAAATTCAGTTCTCATGTTGTTTTAATTGACTCAAAATTTTCTTAGCCAGAAAATTAAATAAAATTTTGAATTTAATTTTTTTAAGCTCCTTATGGTTTACACAAGCAGGAGTATATGTTAATTAAAGAAAGATCGAAGCAGTTTACTATACCTTCAGGCTTCTAGAACAATATGATGTTTAAGAATGTCTCACACTGATTTCAGTTCTGCATTTCGTTGTGGAAGACAGAACTACTCATATGTGAGAGATGTAGTATATAATCCTAACTAGGACATCCAGCGTTAGTGCAAACAAAGTTCCTCTAGGAAGGTGTAGCAAGTTGTGGTGCAGTTTAAGCTCTCTTCATGTTCTAATCACAACTTCAACAAAGACAGAAGTGTAAAGGGTTGTTCCAAAGAAAATATTACAGTACCTAGTTTTATATAATTCAAATATAATTTTGAACTCTTTAGCTAAAGTGACTCTGCAGATGATGATTAGGACATCCATCTACTGAATTTGCATTGAATCCTGTCTTACCTAGCCCATGTTCCATCTGAGCTAACATTTGGATAGAGCATGGCAACTGCACTGACATAATTCTTTTGATATTGGGACAATATATGGAGTCCATTTGATTTACTTTCTCTTCATCAAGCCATGTTCTGCCTTGAACGTAAACAATTCAAAATGTCCACTTCAGCATCATTTTACCCCCATAGTTTCCTTCCATTGTGTGTCACTGTAAGCAGATCGTGAGTGCCAACCAGGTTAGGGCGCTGCAGGCTTCCAGCCGGGGAGCTCTGCTTCCTTCATGGGATAACACTTGTGGAGACCCCTTTGGGTCCCATGGAGCTGGTTTGAGCCTCAGATGCTTCTTCTTCTCAATCTCTCATGTTGGGGAAAAAGTAACAAAAGACTTCTTTGCTTCTTCACGTTGTTTATTTTTATCTTATCAAGGGTTCAGGAACACAGCCTCTCCACTGCTGTCCCGGGTGCCAAATGGCCGACAATGCTTGCTGTACAGAGATTATATAGTTTTATCATCAAATAGGAAAGTTCTACGTATATTATTTTGCTTCTGAATCCAATAACAATCAATATTGTTAGCATGTCTCTTCTAAACTAAATTCTTTCTACCTATTACTACATGATAGGAACTGAGGTCACAGAAAAAGGAAGAAGAAAGAGAAGGGAGAAGAAGGAGAAGGACAAGGGACCGACACCCAAAAATCTCCATCTTGGTCCCATAGTAATACATGAGGCAATTCCTAAAACTACAAACCCATTTTTCTGTGGAACACTAAACAACCAACTTTTCATTTCTCTGGTGCCTTCCGCTCACCCAGAAGTGAGGGCAGTCTCTCCCAAGGGCTCAGTTCCCAGGCAAAGCCCTCCTGTGGAGCTTTGGGGGGTGAATCTCATCCCCAGGAAAACAGGCAAAGCTGTTTGACTTTCCTGGACTCCAACAACACTCATTCTCCAGGGCTGAGGCCATAGAAGACCCCTTCAGGAGAGCTCCTACTGTGGTGAACCAGCACTAGGAGGGTGGGAAGCAGCTGCAGGCAGAGCTGCTGGCCAGCCTGCCTGCTGGAGGGATGGGGCCAGAGCAGCACAGAGCCAGGGTGGGGAAAAGAGGTAGAATCTCCACAGCGCGGTTCTTGCCAGGTTAGGGAATGTGTAACGGAGCAGCTGTTGGATATGCAGTGACAGCTACCATGACCACCATGGCTTTGCTGGCTGACAGCATGTCTCCCAAAGGGGGGTAAAGCATGGGCTACTCTAATCAGATGTTCATTCGGAGAAAAATGAACTTTCTGTCATTCAAGTCCTTGTGGGTACTGCAAAGAGAACAAAAGAATACAGTCATTAAAAAAAAAAGTCACTAGCTGCTGACCTGCCTGTCAATAAGCATTAAAGAAATGTGGTGCTACTGCTGAGAAACTACCATATTTGTTTTAAAGAGCAATGCTAATGTCAAATATGAAGTCAGAATTGGTGTTAATCTGTAGCAATCATGTTGGAAACCGAGAGATACTTTTGGTTTTATTGTAAAGGAAAAATCCTCCACAACAGATACTTGCATTAGCAAGGGAGAAAATCTGCAGCTGAAATATGGAGAGAATAGAGGAGGGAAAAAGGTAATTTTTAATTCCGCTCAGTTTGGATATCCTTGCAGTTCACAACAGCAATTAGGCTTTTGAAATTGTCAATAAACCCTGGGAGAGGATGAGCATATTGTCAGAATAGTTGTTTTTTTAAGGAGGTGCATGCATTCTGACTGAGGGAGGAGCTGGAGTCTGCAATGAAGGGAGAGCAGCAAGCACTAGCATTCTTAAAACTCTATGGAGTTTTTAGAGGCTTTGCTACCATAAAGGAACCATTTTTCTAGGAAGGATCTGCAAGACCCTCAAAAGAAGAAGACATGCACACACCACTTCTGTTTCTGCATAATTAAATTCATATCCTGTTTCAGAAAAGAAAAAGAGCTTTGAGGTCTCACTTCAGCTTTTACTGTGTTTGATGTGCATCAGAAATACCCTCCTAGCTTTTCACACTCTTCTAGTCAGAAGACTACTGTAATTCTGTAAGAACAGTGCTGTTCTGGCTAGGTGGTTTTGCCATAACCTCTTCTTAACACCTTTTCATTCAGTTTCTCTCTCCTCTGTCATTTACTCCAGACCACTTCTGACTTCTGCAGCATGAAAAAACCCAACTAGTAGTGTTTATAAGTATGAATCATACTTGTTTAAAACAAGTGGTTTTTTCCCTTCTGTCAATTTCCTTGTCATGTTTCAGGCTTCTACATTTTTCTTGCATATTGGTGGTTAGCTGGAAGGACATATAGACATTAGGGCCTTTGGGAGAGATTTTTCCTGCTCTTCATTTGAAAGCAGGTCACTGCTCTTATTGATTTCTGGACTACCAGATATTGTATGTGTCAATGTCAAGTTTTAGGCCTCCTCTTGTGTTGGCATTGGTGATGAAGAATTCTGTATTTGGGTTTTACAGGGACATTTTACCCTTAAAATTACTGGAGGACCAGAACTACTGTCTTGTTTTCAACTTACAAATCTCAAGATTGCTCAAATACATTTAGAAAGGTGATTTGTGTAATTGCTTTGTGTGCTGGTGGTTTTTTTTCTTTTGTATTTCCAGGAAAAACTTAACAAAGGACTTCTTTTTATTATCTTACTTTTCCTAAGAACTAGGCTAATTCTTGGAATGTTAATATTGGTGTTATCCATCTTACAGAAAAAAAAAAGAGATTAAGACAGTGTGATTTATGATGTAATTGAGTAATTGATGATGAATGATGATAAAAGTGTCCATGGGAAATATGTAAAACTATTAAGGCATGTAGGAATTAAATGGTGTTTCAGATTTGTATAATGTCTGTCAAACAGAAAACTTTAGAGAATATTGCTGAATGTTTAGCTAGAAATTTATAATTTTCTCCCCAGCTCTTACCATAAATGTTAAAAGTAATCTTGACTCCCGTTTGAAAGGAAAGTTCTTGTATTCTTCATATTAAAATGTTAAAATGTTTGTTATTTTATTATTATCTTGAAAAATTCTTGATAAAGCATAGAAAACTGAATGCTCTTTTGGCTTTCAAGCTGCACTGAATATTTTGCAACATCCAGAGGTGCAGACCAATGGCAATCCCTTTGAGAGATTCTCAAAAGATTCAGGTCCCTTGAATGCTGAAACCTAGAATGTAGAAATACAAACCACAAAACCAATTGGGTGTGTTTATTAATGACAACTGTTATTTTTTATTTCCCCTCCTCACTTTCCTTTCCCTGATTGGAGACTACAGCAGAAACCATGTGACCAGACAGATGCCTTTCAAATAGGTTCCTAAGTTAACCTCCTGTTCTTGAAAACAGATGCAAAACTAAGAACACCTTAAGCAACCCCAAGTGTTTCCAAATGTTCACACAGATTTGGTGGGATAGGCATGTCTTATTTCTTCTAAGCATAAATTAGTATATTGCAAAAGTGAAAAGTAAACCTAATATTTGTATTTATAAATTTAAAAATAAATCTTTGTAAGCAGTCTAGGAAATGGTCATTCAGCTGTCAAGGATGAATGAAGTTTGCACATGAGGTGCAGCATGTTGAACTTCTAATATGAAGTTCATGCAGAAGAGAATCTACTTCAACAATTCCATTCAGGTATAGAGATAAAAATGGACACACCCCTTTTGATTTTCTGAGCTTGGGTTTGAATTGGCTGGTTTTGTACTGTAGGAGCAAACTTGTCCCTTACAAGTTTACCTTGGCCCAAAGTTCACTTTCTCCAGTAAAAATGGGATAAAGTTACCATCCATGTACTCCGTAAGCCATCTCTATGTGGTTGAATTGGTTCTTTCCTTGTGTTAAGGCACCTTTCTGGACTGCTTGGGAAGGAGCTCTGACAGCATCATTGCTGTACAAAGTCCAACAGCAGGGTAAACTGCCTACCTTTAGCAGCTGTCTTTACATTCTTTCATTCCTTCTTAAGCAGACTTTATTTGCCTCCTGCTTGTGACCAATGGTACCCAATCGTCTGCTCTTCACAGTCACAGGCTTTGAAAAGTGTCCCTATGCACTCACTGTGCTTGATGTGTGCAGCTGTTCTCAGACAAGTGGCTTAAGGGCAGATATAATTATTTCAAAGTTTTCTGAAAATCTGAATTTGAACATTCTGGACACTTTCTAACGTTGTTGGCTTTTATACTCTATTACCTTTTAACAATTACTGGCTTTTTTTAACGTCGTCTTCCTGATGTAACTGTTCCACATTTGCCAAGGGATTGTCCTTCTTCAGCAGGAAATAAGAATGACTCTATGAATATGGGTTCTCTATTCTTAATATTGTGTATGTAGAAGACAAGAGAGAAACAGAGGAGGCAGGTTCAGTAAGGAGCAAAGAAGAGCATTAAATGAGTTACAAGTTCACCAGGATATCACACAGCTCTTAAGATAACTACTACCAGTCTTGTTGAAGAAATTGCGTGAAGCCTATATCCTAGCAATAATTACAGTGGCCAGACAGCTCTGGATTTTGGTGTGGGAGCACAAATTCTTCCACCAATCCTACTCCAGCAAGGCAATATATTAGGTCTTCTACTCAGCTGGAGAGGAGAGCAATGACAATTGCTGTCCTGAACTAGCATTCAGATGTTTTCGTACACTGTTAAATGTATTTTGAAAGTATTCCTGTTTATTGCTGAAGTGCCTTAATTAATGAAAACAGTGATATGTTTAGTGTGTTTTGTAAAAAAAACCCCATGAAATCCAAAATCTAGTCTCCCTAAATCTGTAAAATTTACCAGCAGTTAACCAAAACTCTTGAGCATGCCTAGGCCACAGTATTGATGGTGATGCATTGCTTGGCTATGGCATGTTGTCAGTGCTTTAAGGCCTTTCCTTCAAAGGTCAGCAGCTCAGTGTGCTCTGCCAGAGTGACCAGGCAACCACTTCCTTTTTCATGTCAATGTGTCCCCCTCTTCTCCTGTAGCTTCATAGATGCTCAAAACCCAGCAGGAGTATTTGTTGTAACTGCTATGCCAGTCCACCAAACAAATATGCAATGTGAAGTTACAGAATAGAGAGAAGGGATTTTAGAACTTTCTACTTCCCTGAGAGGGGAGCTAGTAACACACGATGCTTTGGGAAAACTTTCCAGGAGACAGTGGAATGGCCTGAGGAATAAAGGACTCTCCAGTTTGTGTTTGACTATAGTGAGTTTGTGGCTGTCACCATAAATGCATGGATAATGTTTTCTCATTTAACCCTTTTTTGGTGATAGTTTCAGTTTGACTCATTATTGCTCACAAAAAGACTTACAGTAATGGAAACCTTTACATTTATGAGAGATGTTATGTAATCTCATCAGTCATTTTGTGTTTGCAAAGTATATTATAACTTTACTTTTTAATAATTTGAATTCTTTATAGATACATTGCCAAAAGTTTTGTATCAAATTTTAATTACAGTCCTTACAAAAACTCAGTAAGTTGCATGAAGGTGGCTGGAAAAGCTTATGGAAAAAGCATTTGTCAAGAGGATACCTTAAGGCTTATTTTATGGGCTTGTCCAGGGGTACCATATTTTTGGAAAAAAGATAATTAAAGTCATTAGGAAAATTGAAAGACAGGCAATTTGTTTTGAGTAGCAGCAGAGAAAAAATATCTGTATCTAATGAAAGGTGGTTCAATTTTTCTTTTTATTACATTTTACTTTTAATTGTATGAACAATTTTGAGACTTTGTTGCCTCAATATAAAAATGTAGGAGGCTGAGAGATTTTTGTTTTGATGCAAGAGGAGAGAGGCAGAGACAGAGGAAGAAAAGAATAGTCAAGACTTTGACAGAAAATATTTGGCATCCTAAAATCAGCAATATATGAACCTCCTCAACTGAATATGTGCGCAATATTTTAATATATTTACCATTTCAAATGTCTGCATTTGAATGACAGTGACTTTCCATATTTATCTTATGTCTGATCTTATTTTTTGACATTAAATATTTGTGTTGTGTGTGCTAACTGAACTTTGAAAAGTATATCACAAATACAAATACAGTGACAATGGTGGTTCTGTAAGGCTTGCTGACATTACCAAAATTCTGTGTCCTTTGGATAAGATAATTTCATGTCTCATTTTTTTGAATATTTGCCTGTTTTCCTAAAGCACTAAATAGCCTGTGTCAAATTCTGGTCTGCAGGGTAGCAAAAGTGCCCTGCTTTGGGAGCACCAATTAGTTGTGCAATAGAGAGCAGAATTAGTTCATTGCCCTGTGTCTCTGTGCCGTTGTCTGTCGCTGTTCCTTCGTATTCTCCATGATTTGTTTGGCAGCACATTAAGAAGTCTTATTTAGTGGCTCATTTAAAAGAACAATGTACTTGAGTTTGCTAAGGAAATAACTACTGCTTCTAATTTGAAGATCCTGACTGCCCGAAGATGAGTCCCCCAACAGTTGGTTGCCTTACACACTAATGCCTGGTGGAAGAAGAATCTGTGCTACAGATAGTTCCCACATCAGAAATAATTCAAAACTGCAGAAAGAGAAAAATAGAAAATAACCAAAGCTCCAGACAAATTGGCAGGCTGAGTTGTGTAAATAAAATGGCCGGCTAATTGTATTCCCTGGTGAATCCAGTCCAAATGGACCAGACGGGTTGAGTGCATAATAGAACACATGCACCACAGTTTGAAAATCTCTGGGAATACTGAGCTGTCTTGTGCCACCCCTGATGGAGCTGAAATTGTAGTGAACAGAATGCTGGAACCATGTTGTATTATCAGAGGACGTGGAACCACTTATTTGAACTAAACACTTAGTGCTGTCATGCTGGTGTGACAGAAAATGGCACTAAAGCACAGCTGAGTGGCTATTTTTGTCTGGATAAATACTCCAGTTTGTCAAGCTCTGTCTTCAGGTCTGCTAAAGCACAAAGACAGAGTTCACAATTAGACATTAACAAATTTATGTTACGTTAGCTCAGGAAGAAGAATCGCCTCATTCATTTTCTTTCCTGTGTGCAATTGTAAATGTCTAGTAAATTAAAGATGTGGGTCTCAGGTGATTCAAAGAGGATGCTTAAGCCTGTGTTTCATTTTGTATTTCCACAAAATAAATTTTGTGGAAATGTACCTCTTTCTTTATTTCAGATCATCAGGTTTTGGCATTGGTGGTGGTGGATGTGGTCTACAGTTTAAAAAGCACTCCTTCTAAGATATGGGCTTCATTTAATAAGCATGCCTGTAACTCCCACTTTTACAATTATCCATAGTGTGCTGGAGCACTTCAGATAGTCACTTTTGTGTCCCAAAACTAACAGCAAAATATATTAAAAAAATAGAGATTTCAGATACAAAGATTAGAATCTTACTGATTGAGCAACCAGGCTTGGGGTGTAAGTGGGAGTTCAGGGTTTCCGTTATTGAACTAAAAGTCTAAATTTAATATTAACTTGATAATTCTGGGGGGAAATTTTTGTCATTAAACTTGGCTAAAGTTGGGGTTCAGGTAAATCAGGAGGAAATCATAAATTTAGGGCTCATCATTTATCTGAGGCATTTTCTGCAAATGTGGACCATTATCCCAAGACATGTTCGTGGCACCTTGCAGCTGGGGAATGCTCTGCGGCAAGCTGAAGAGGATCAGCGTGAGGCTAGTGTCTCCTGTTGGGGTTAAGAGCCCATAAAGATCAGAGAGAGGGTAGAGAAGTACTTCAGGCATATCCCAAGGCACTGCAGGGGCAAAGTTGTCAGGATACAAAACTTAACAGGAAACCTCAGTACATGGCCTACGCGCATGGAAGGACTGTGCTGCTGTGCAGTGAATCTCCTGGCTTTCTGTCAGGACTGCTCAAGTGGAAATTTTTTATTGCATCAATATTCAGAACTGTGATTTTATATTGAGTTAGAACATAGAACGTAGAGAAAGGGCTCAATAATACTGTATTGAGTATAATTAATGGGTGTTCTTGCCAGACTTGTGGATGAATACTGCTGATGTTGCCTTGAAGTCAGGAGTGCTGTGCCCTGAGAGAGCAGTGAGGAAAGGTGAAAACAATGTTTTGCCTCTGTGGTCCCCTAAAGGCAGTGCTCTCAAACTTTCACTATCCTCTTCCTGCAAATTAAGAGAAAATTGGTCAGTGTGTGTTTAGAGGACAAGAGAGGAACAGAGGAGGCAGGTTCAGCAAGGAATGAAAAAGAGCAATAAATGCTTATAAGTTCACCAGGGTATCACACAGCTTTTGAGATAACTAAGAGGGCTACTGCCAGTCAGTTGGGTCAGTGAAGAGTAGTTCTCTCTTCCTTTTTGTTTTCTTTCTTTTCATCTGAATTTTTCTCTCCTGAAATTCATCTGTATCATGTAAATAGCGGTGTCCAAGATACCAAAGTTAAAAGTTGATTATTGCTTTAAAAATGCAACTTAATCAAAACTTTTTACCCTTACAATTGTAAGGATTTTTGTAATATATTTTAAACTCTTCATGATACTCATGCTGATTCACAAGTGCTGTTTCTGAATTTTCAGGTCAAAGGATGTTAAGAGGCAGACTATAATCTAAAAAGTTTTGTTTTGGCATAAGGCATACATTTATACAGACAGCTTGTGCATGAATGTCTGTGGGGAAATTCTGAGGCTAGAAATGAAAGCAAGACAAGTGAAAATGAGCAGCATGGTTCCATTTTTAAAAAGACAGATAACTTTCAGTATCGGCTACTTTTTCAATCAAAATGTTTAAATGTTTTTTTGTTGTGTAATCCTATAACTCAATTGGGAGCTTTAGTCTTATTTTTAGAACTGTAGTCTTCTTTGCTCAGGAAGTCAGCCACAGTAGTCAGAATGATTCCTTCAAAGTATGTATGTAAATATATGAAAGTAGTGGAATAGGTGTATAATCTGTAATAGATTCGTTACCCAGGTAGACCAAGAGACCTTTGCAACACTGATGGATGCAGAAATAGATCTGCAAGAGTGCTTAACTCTAGAGAATATCTAATTTTACTACTATTTTAGATCTGTAAGTTTTCACTTTCCTACCTTGTATTTAAGAACAATGTTCTTTCTTTAGTCTTTAGCATGCATCCAATTTAATATGAAAGTTATTTATATTACAGTCATAGCAGAAGTTTCATTGTGCTGTGTGCACTGATCTGGTCACATTATGAATATGCTTTTAACTTTGAGATACAGGAAGCCATACAGTTTGAAATTCTTCATGGTTTGCATCTGATTTGAGTCTAACTTGTTTTTTTTAAAAGCAGCAAAACAAATAAAATCAATCTGGGGAAAGAAAACAAACACAAACAAGCAAACAGAAACACTGAAACACAAACAAATAAAAATAACCAAAAAAACCAACAACAAAACTCCCTAACCAACCCAAACAAACAGAAAAAAGTCTCCCCCAGGATCCTACAGAAAAAATGGGGTTTTTTACTGTGTATTTGTTTGCTTGACTACTGCTTTGCTGAGAAATTCTGTTGCTTTAACATTTTCAAGCAACTCTTCACAATTTTCAGAGATCTTTCTATGTACAAATCTCTTCTTTGATGGCCTTTTATTTGGGTGTATGTGTACTATAGTCAAATATGCCTTACCATTTCACTTTTTCTCTTTTCAAGATTCAGAAAAATACTGAAATAAACCCTAGTCTTTCTGCTAGGGGGATATATCCCCCCCGACTGTGCACACAGCTCCCTCTGATGCATGTCAGAAAAAAAATGCATTTAGTTGAGCAAATCAGAGTACAAAGACCCTTATTAAACCTTGATTCATTAAATTTTGATTCATTCTTATAGCCAGGTCAAAAGGGAGTGGTCAGAGACTATAGCCTATGCAAACTTAAAGATGCAGATAGAAAAACACTGGTTTCATTATGAATTTTTTGTCCTGTAGTTTTAACATCTACATAATAACGTTGTTTTTCACTAATTCTGGAAAAGAAGGCACTTAATTATTTTTGAGGAGAACCAACTGATAGTATTTTGAGTCAACTAACCTGTAAATATTTAAGTCCTTGTTTTCCCCTTTGAACAGGAAATAGACTCCTGTGCCACTGAGCTGCTTGTTGTAGCTAGTAACACTGACAGAAACTGTGTCAGAACTGCTGTACATTCCTCAGGACAAACCCAGAGCAAGTGTAAACTTCATTATGCATTGTGCTCTGTACACAGTTTTACATAGATTTTCCACAGGCTAGACAGACATTTCCAAATGAATTTGTTGAGATGGTTCACTCTTGAATTATATGATGCCAACCTAGAAAATTGACAGGAAGCAATTATTCAGATTCTTTTAAATTTTTAATTTTTAAAGCACATTGTTATGTATTTCTCTACTAGGTAGGGTAAAGCATCTTCCTGGCAATACTGGAATGCCCTGAGGATCTCCAAAAGCCTTTTAAAGAATATTTTATTTACTGTGAGGAGGACTTGAGATAACCCTTTTAGGTGCCTGCAAGATTTGTAAAGTCTGGTGAGAACAGATTGGCAGTGGATGCCTTCAGCTCAGACTGTACTGCAAAAGGTTTGCTGTGTATGGTTTCAGGCTACTGGCAATACTTGGGGCATAAAGAGTGCCATTGCAGAATTAGTGCTGATGGTGTGGGAGCTCGTATGCATGGCTGAGGCCAAGTCCTGTACAGGCTGATCCACCCCAAACTCAGAAGTAGGTTTCTTTCTTTCTTTCCCCCTGCTCTGTGGCTCTGCAGAGTCTTGTTTTACATGATAAATCTAAAGAAAAATACAAAGCACAAAGAATTTGGTTTTGACTTTTTGAACTCATGGCAAAGCATTTCTTGTTTATTTACAAACAAAAGTAAATTTGCTTTCATTTTCGATGAAGAAATAGATTTTCTTACCAGTGCTCAACCCTTTGTAGCAGGTAGGTCTCAGTGTGGCAAAGGATCTGAGCTGGCACAAGAAATGAGATTTAATCTGGGCAGGCGTCATTAAAAATTAAAACTTTTTTAAGTTAAGAGGAATGAGCCCTGGAACAACCTTTTTAAAATAGCCATGGAGATGGGGTTGATTTAAAGAGGACATTTAATCAGCTCATGAACAGGATTAGAGGGCCCAGGCTTCACCAGCATCAGCAGCAGGAGTCTGACATCAGTCCTGAGTAACATAGACACTTTTGAGATCTGTGTGTTACCAGTCGTTATAGTTCTGATTCTGCCTCATCTGTTTTCTTCCAAATCTTCTGGTCTGGGGATACCATTTTAACTGAGCTGACAACATGCTAGACTCACAGTATTTGTGATCTGTATATAAATGCATTTTCTCAAAGAAACAAATTCTGCACAGCAGGATTGGAGGAATTCTACAGTCCTCAGGTCTGTCAGCACAGAGAAGATTTCTTTCTCTGTTGAGTATGAAAACCCATAATCAAGGGGGTAGGCTGGTCTGGAAGAGTATTTGGCCATGAAACAAAAGATAGTCATTCTGCATAAATGGCATTCAGAACCATCTGATGCTTCTGCTTCTGGTATTTGAAGGAAGATTTTATGAAAAATAGGGGGTTTAAGTAACATCTCTCTTTTGTGAATGAATAATGAAGTCAGAAGTTCAATGTGCCTAATTAAAGTGTTGATTCATTTAGTTTAGTCACAGGATAATAGAAAAGTTGTTTGGAAGGAACCTATGGAGGTCACCTACTCCAGCCTTTAAAATACCATTTAAAATACCTACTGTCAGACAAAGTAAATTACCATTAATAGATGGTATGTTTCTACAACTGAAAAGGAAAAAAAAATACTTCATAATCAAGATATTTAATCTATGCAACATCCTGCTAAATGAAACTTATTTGTACAATGTAACCAAAAAGATTTTGAAAAATTTGTTGCATCCAATTATGCGTATTTTAAATAACTTCATTCATTTTATATTCTCAGTATGTTAGGTTGGGATTATTAAGGAAAGAAGGAAATATAAATCCCTTTTATAAATCTCTTCACTTTCCCTAGGTCTGAGCAAGAGTCAGTTTCTAATTTTCCCACAGATGTTTTCTGTGCCAAACTTCATGCAGGTGAAGCACCACAGGTGTTTGCACATTTATAAATTTCGGAAAGTCCATGATGCTCATCTGCTGTTCCTGTGCATATTGAGGCCATAGCTGGGTTCAGGTAGAGGATCAATTAAAAATGTCAGCTTGTAACTCAAAACATAAAAGGAAGCATGCAAAATATGAAATCAACAGTAGAAGTAAATTTCTCTTTCCAAAAAAGAAAGTCCTTTACCTGATAAAATATAGTACGTCTAAGTAACTTATGCATGTGGTGTGGTAAATTACTAACAGTAACAGATATAATTCTTTAAACAATGCAAGCCACCAACTAAATTTGATAGTTCTGTTGTGAGCATGGATTGCATAATGTATTTGCATTATCTGAGACAATTTTGTAAATGAGTGCAGATCATAGGAAAATATCTGAGTTGATACAGAGATAAAATAATGAGAGATTTAACCACCTCAGACTTGCAGGTTTTAGCATCAGCAAACTGATGGATTGTTCCCCATTTTGCAAGTGTGAACCTACACATCTTGATATACAGAATGTTCGTAGATTGATTGGATTCATGATATGCAAGATGAGGAAGAGTGATCATATTTAGGTAACAAAAGCCTGAGCTTTCTGTCCGAAATTCAGACCTTATTTATTAAGGTTCAGTAGCATACAGTGATCATTCTGAAATAATAATACTGCTTTATTTTCACTATAGTTCTGTCTAGAACTCAAAAAGAATGAGTGGCAAAAAATGGTGGTTGTTCTGACACAAGCAGCAGAACAAATGGCAGCCATCTTACTGGAATGATTTTTTCCGTTCACTTTTGCAGATTCAAAAAGATCTTGCAGTATAAGTAAAATTCACAGAAGTAGAAATATTTAACTCAACCCATCAAAAATATTCAACCCATCAAAATTAGTTTAACTACAATGATTCTAAAATTATTAGAAGTTAGACATATCAACAAAAATTAAAAGATCAAGGCTTTGCATGTATGTTGCTTCTTTTATAATACATACCAGATAATCTTACAACATTTGTGGAAATTACTGTTAGCTTGGGTGAACTTATTTTAGGCTCAACATAAAATCAAGATCATCAACACAAGACAAATTTAGTCATCTTCAAGTAAATAAAAGCTAACTGACTTTTTGGTAGCAGTCAAAATAAACTTTATGTACTTATTCAAAGTGATATAAATAATAAAAATACATATGTAATTCACAGATTTAAAAAAAAAAAAGCTAATGATTTCACAGCTGTTGACTTCCAATAGTGGAAGTCTTAATTTCTTAATCTTTCCTTCCTAATGGAAATGCTTGGAAGTACTTTTAGAGGAGAGCTCTGCTTTTTAAATATTCAAATAGGCTTGTGTTCCAGGTGGTAAATGTTCATTCATTTAGATATCTAGTCTTGCAAGAACTGCATACCAAGAAGGAAAAAAACCAAAAAAATGCAAACAAATTGTAGGAAGTCAATACCTGATATTCAAGGTACAAATATTTCTGGTTTTCTTAAAGTAAAGTTTTCAAAAAGTTAGAATAAAATCTACTTTATTATTAAAGAGACCCTTTTTTTTTTCTTTTTCTTGACTCTTCTGAACCATTCACAAGTGAGTTTCAGAATCACTAAAAATTCACATTTCTGTATTTCCACTAGTGTTGTGTATGCTGAAATACCTTCTAGAGCTTAAAGATTTGTCAAGAGTGCCAATATGTTTGGGGTATTTTTTTCAGTTTGAAAGAGAGTTAGCAAAGAAATTTACCTCCCTGATTATTTGAATAAAGTCTGACACTAAATTTAGCTACAATATGGGTTGTTCTAGACTTTATATTCTACAATAATTCATATTCAGGTTCCATTTCAGTTCCATTATTTCACTGCTTATTTTTCAAAGATTCATACACTTGCCAATTAATGTAATAAATATATTCTTTCTTATTCACACACTTGTGTATTAATGCTATCAACATATTCTTTCTCAGCAGATGATGGCAAACATATCTTTCCTTTTCAAATTACTATTTGCAAAAGGTTTCTTTAATTATAACTTTTAAATAAGCTCTTGGTAATAACAATAACCAGCTGAATAAAACATTCCTGTTCTTTAGCTTCAAAATTGTCTCTCAGCTGCCTTGCATGTACTGTATGAGTCAGATTTAAAAAAAAAAAAAAAGATGTGCAAGTTCTTTGACTCAGGCTATACAGCATATGATTGAAGTAAAGAACATCATCTGCTTTGTTCACCAGGGGGTTTTATTATTATTATTTCTCTCCGGTCTTCTACTTTTCTGCTCCTCAAATAAGGCTAATTACAAAGGAAAAAAAGTTGAAACTGGTAGAGAGAGATCCTTTAAAGCCATTCCTTTTGCAGAATGGAACAAAAGAAAGTACCAAGGGCATGGATAGGCCTTGAAAAAAAAGAAAAGAGAAAAACCATCTAATGAGGATGCTGAGATAAGTGCTTGTGAAGAAAACTGGCAAAAAAGGGCTTTTAGTCTAAAATCCATAAATAAGTGGGCATTAGATGGGTACTAGAACATTTTTAACAAGAGAGGCCACCAAACTGTATCATCCTATGCAAGAGCTACTACCCTAAAACTCTTCTTCTTAACAAGATAAGGGTTTCTCTCTTTGAAATATTAATTTGAAAAAGATATACTTGAAAATTAAGGAGTATTATTCATGTCTGTGAATCCATTATAGAGGAAGACACCATCAAAGCTGCTTTAGATATAATTATGAATGCTGTAGACTTTGTAAAGGTCAGAGATCCTAAACGGTATGAAGAAATTGTTCACAGCATATGATGGTTCAGACAGGGTTTGACCTCCAGTCTCTCTGGTTCTTCTAGTCTGTGCTAAAGAAGAAGCATGCACAGCATCAACTACAGAAGAGTTTAAGAATCAAATCATTTGCCCATCCTCCAAACCTATTTCTTAATACTCTCGGGTAATTGGGCACTCAGACGTGCTTGATATCCATAGATGTGCAGGTCAGGTGTTTGAGGCTCGGTCTAATTACCAGAGAATGACTGCCAGCTAAGCATTGTCCATTTCAGCTCTCAGTGCTGCTCTTGTAACACATAAAGGAGAAAAACAAATCTGAAAGGGAGAGAAGATAAAAGGACAGAGAAAAATAAACTATAGGACCTGATCCAAAGACTGTAGAAGTTAATGGAAAGTCCCATTAGCTTCAGTGAGGTTTAGATTAATCTCGGTTTTTAACAAGACTTGCAGTTCTTTATCCCATCATGCATTAGATCTCCTTTCACCCATGCGTACCAGGAAGTTTGCATTTAGTACCAATGATCTGATTTTCAATGTGTTCTGACAAACTAATGAAATCAGTTGGGAAATTATTTGATTTAACTTTGGTTTTTTTTAGAAGTTTCTCTTAATATGAAATTTTAAGGGCTTTGAGAAAAGGTTACAGTACAACAGCAGAAGTCCCCAAAATAATATGAGAATAACAACAACAGCAGCTTGTAAATCCCATGGCTAAAATACTGATGTTTATATTTCCTTTGGAGCATTCTGATTCTGAATTTAAAAGGTAGTAAAATATTTACTGCAGATTTATTAATTGTTTCTTGAACATGTGGTACACTACACTGCTTCTTTCCTACTCACTTTTAGTCACACTTCTGGCACATGTTCTGTGCCGCAGATGGACAAAGAAAATACACATGTATCTAGTGATCAGGTGTTTGAACTTGATTGCCAGCTAGCAGCTTTTAGTGTGATAGAGGATTCACCCACAGGTCTGCTACACATGGGAGAGTAATTTTTTGGCACCAACTTTTCACAGCAGGTTACCTGTGTGGCTGGTAGCCATTGGCCATTTTATGTCCCTTACTGCAGCATTTCCTAGATATCATGTGTGAATGATGAAAAAATATAGCAGGATACTTCCAAATGGTTTCGTAGATGTCCTGCAATAATTCAGTTTTATTTATTATGATTTACAATTTGCCTTACTGAGTAGTGAAGCTGAACTAATATGTTGGGTGGTTTTCTTTATATCAATGATTTTCTTTTTTGGTCAGGGGTTTTCCTCAACTGTCGCTCATAAAAGTGATGTTTTATGATATGAAGTTTTATGAGTTTTTGATAGTCTAGATATTATGATAACATCTTCTGCATAAAGATTAATAAACCAGCTACAACTCCAGGAGAGATGGTAAGAGGTTTTTGTGCTAGATTCAAGCTAGAGAGATAATAATGTTGTTTACTTGTGAGGCTTTTATTTTGCTTTACAAGGTGCACTTAGTATCAATGAAGCATCAGACGTAATTCCATAATTAAATTCTGTTGATACTTGCTTTAAAAACAAAATTATAATCCTTCTGTTTCACACATTAAAGATTGAGTTCAGTCTCTGAATAACGCTCTAAGTCTTCAGAAGACACTTGAATTTTCTTTATCACATTTTAAGAAAAATAATTACTGATTGTAGCAGAGAAAATTAATATAAATTATCTCTTATTGACATTTTGCACAGTTTTCTCACATCTTTGAGTTCAATTAGCTGAATAACCACAATTCCCACAAACTGTAGACTTCATAGACTCAAATGGTGTCTTTGATACATAAGAGTATCTTGAAATAAATATCTGGCTAGGTGTAATAATAAATACATAGATGGAATGTGGTGTCAGCGATCAGTGTATTTGTATGCTTGCCACACGAATTTCAAATTTGTGACACAGCCCTCCCTTCTTCCCTGTATCTAAATGTCAGCTGGAGTTGGCCTAGAATGGCAGTATCTAGCATAAGCAGCCTTTTGGTCTGCTTTCTCCCAGGTGGGAAAGAAAGGTCTGTAAAAGCCTGTGTGCTGCAAAGGAGCCCAGTTACTGCTTTGTCATCACATCTGCCCATGTCAGGAGTGCTGGAACCTCACTGACGTCCTTCTCTGCTTAATGTAAGCACGGGCAGCTGGTTCAGGAGTCACCGGCTGATGTTCCCTACTACAAGGGAAATTTCCTACAATGTCCTGATTATGTGGCCACAAAGTCGCCTTCTGTAGTTAGACAATCCAGACAATAAATTATTAGAGGGTCAACGTTTTCTTGTAGGGAGAAGTTTTCTTTTTATTAATCTTTCATATAAGCAAGCTGGACTATAAATTGTCATCTTTACCCAGGTCAAAACCAGAGCAAGTTTAGCTAGTTCAGTGCAGAAAAATAGCTTTGTTTCTTTAATGAAAATGCCAAGGGAAGGATTCTGTAACTGGAAATGGGCTTCTAAAAAAATAATAGAACATGTTAGATATATATCACTTTAAAAATGTGTGGGAAATGTGATACTAAAATGTATACTGAAGCTGTTGTTTAAATCAGAATGCCTATTTCTTCAATTTGTTCACAAGGAAAAATGATGGTATGGGTCATTCACTTAAGAGTTGGACTCAATGGTCCTTCTGGGTCCCTTCCAACTCGGATTATTTTGTGATTCTGTGATTCTGATATGGGGTTGAGTGAATGAGTGACAAAAGTGGCCTTGCTGGAAGCTTGGTTTGATTCTTAGCTGTAGCCTGTCTGGTTAATGGAACACAATTGTGGAAACAAACAGAAGTTTTCTGAGAGTAAGGACTAGATTGGTTAGTACTGCACTTTGCTCTGTCATGGTAACTCAGCAAACTCATATATTTCATTTCAGATACCGTAAATACCCACTGTTGGCTCACATTGGATCTCTTCTTTGATTCAAAACAACTGGCTCCCAACAAGAAAGCTTCAGCTGGAAATGTAGAACATGTGGAAGAGTTGCCCAGACCTTTGTGGTTCTCTTAAGACTTCAAAGGGTAGGTCAGAAAATCTGTCATAGGCCCTCTGAGGGCTATCATGCAAGTCTCAGCAGTCTGCCTAGATCTAGACAAATATAGTAGCGTCCTTGCTGGGACTGTACTTAGGCATCATCTCAAGATGAGAGTAAAGAGCAAAGAAATTCTGTGTCTTGTATCTTCAGGGGTGTTTGCTTCAAGGTAGGGGAGCCACTTACATCTCAGACTTCATTAGCTCATAAATGCTTATGCAGTTTGCTAGTGCAGGGAGCTCAGTCCTGACTGAGCCAGTGAGATTCTCACAAAGTGTGCTGGGAGATGGTAAGATGTGTGAAATGCACAAGAATCACTTCATGTTTAATCCTGAAAAGGCCTCTCATTGCTGAGTGCAAAAGCAAATGATCCCAACAAGCCTCTTAAAGTGAGTTGAATGCAATGGGCATCAGGTGTGAGCAAATGTGGGATGACAGTGAGGACACAACTGGCTTTAGCTATTTGTCTTTGGGAGCTTAAACCTGGCAACCAAGAGCACATAGACATGCTCGTAAAATGCTTCGAAAAGATGTGAGATTATTAGCCAACTTTCTGGATGGTGCAACAGATTTACAATGGTACACTGAAACAGATTCATTGTGTCCTGGCATAAAGAAAATCTATGTATATTGTGTGTTATGATTATAAAATAACATTTAGAGATGAGTCTCCTTCATTCTAGTTTTTCTTACTAAAAGGATCTAAATGATATAGCCTATATAATATTATTAGCATCTATCCACTAAGACACTTGCAGATTTATTGAACAATCTAATGTAAGCAGAATTTTTAGGTCTTAGTTTTAGTTGCTGTTGAAGGACTGCAATAAATACTGCTTTACCTGCTTTCAGATTGATGGCTGAAATAGCAACAGGAAGTAAAAAATGAGGGAACGAGGCTAAGACTGAGTGGCAAAATGAAACAAAGAGGAAGGCTGTGCAGATCTCTTTCCACCTGTTCTGCAAGGCTTCAGTCATCATTGTGGTTGGGTCTCTTCATCTCAAAGAAGTTGATTGTGATGAGGTATTCTGACCTGGAACTGCTTTACTTCTTTTAACTGACTGTGCAGATAAATCTACAAATAGTTATGTGAGTAAACATCATTAGTGGAAGCAAACTGTATCTGTGTACATGTGCTGTTGTACCAGAGGCATCATATGGATAACTACATAGCTCTTGTAGTAAGTGAAAACAGGAACCAGGGGGACAGAAACTGTTTCCTGAATGACATTTGGCTTGAAGACTCCAGGAGTCACAGTTCTTAGGTATAGCACCTCATAATGAAAATATATCTTCCAAGTATGTAGTACTGTATTTGTCTACAAACACTAAAAATATGTACAAAAATGTAGAGATTAAATTTTTTAATTGTTTGTGCACAAGCTTACAAACATTACAGGACCAAAAGCATATGCACATTTATATACTGTGTAAGCTGCACTTGCAGTCAGTGAATTACTGCTTAGGCTAACATATTTAGCTGAGCTTTTATGTTTATGTATGTTTAACCAAAGGTTTGAGAATATCATTATGGTGTAGGAGATTTTCACTGACCATCCAAATATGGCTGCTTTGAAAATAGGATTTGCATCAACGTCACCCAGTATGGTAGGACAGAAAGTGAAAGAAATGCCCTGTTCAAGGGGTCCTCTTTTAAAATTTACTACATCTTAATTATGTATGACATTTCAGGGAGTGAGAGTTGTTTGTAGCCTATGGCTATGAGTTACTGAAATGAGACAGAAAAAAATGTGTCAGCATATCAAATTACACAGATATTGGTAGCCTAGATGTACTTGCTAGTTTGGAACGCTGTGTCTGATGTTGTGAAATTAAGGTACCACACGCTGGGTTTAGATTGCGGTACCACATTACTTTTAAAATGACAATACTGAAGTAGTTGGGTGAAAAGAAATGTAATTCCTATCTCGTGGCAACACTGCAAAGAGAAACAATAAATAAAATATCTTCTTATAACTTATTCTGGAGCTAATAAAAATGATGATAGAAACATTGAAATGTATTTCAACCCCATACACAAAAAAAAAAGCTTAGGAACCTCCTTCTCATTCAGTAAAATAAGGGAAAAGCTGATTGAGGATTTATATGCTGTGTGTAAATATTTTATTGGTTTTTCCCCTTCTTCGGGAGAATATATTTCTCTAGTAGTGATCTTAGCTACAAAAATTCAAAAGGAACTCCTCCTTCACATAGGGGAAGGATCCTCAGTGATCTGGGGATCAGGTTTGGGTTTTTTTAATTTAATAATGCTCTATTTTGCAGTATGTTGGATGTTACATACTGTATTGGCTGTATTTTACAGTATATTTGGTTGTTATTTTTATATCTTTTGATCCCATGGAAAGAGAAACTGTCTTTCTCACAGCCAAAGACAAGCTGTTGAAATGGCTGCCAGCAGAACTCTGGTGCTAAAAAATCCCCAACAAAACCATTCAAAAACCAACCAAAAACCATGTTACAAACTGGAAATGGTTGAACCAGTGGGAAATCTTTTGACATTCCTCTTGCCCTACCCACTTGGGTGCCTGTATCCTGAAGTGTGAGGTGAGTATTAACCAGGCAATTTACCAATAGTATCTGAAGAAGATTTTCTTCTAGCACCTCTGATTTTTTAAGGACATAATGTTTCCCCTCCTTTTTTATATTGCTGCAATCTCCATTGTCCAGTGTAGGGAAATCTGGATGGGAATTTCTCAAAGTCTCAGGACTTTGCTGCACAGTGCAAGATGATCCATCCTAAGCCTGGGTAAACATTCTCACCTGTGCTGGTGCATGGTGCAGTTAAGGATTTGCAGTTCTGTAGCACATCTCAAGGTCAGATCGGTTAGGTACTTCTGATGCTCTAATAGACTTAACATTCCAGCTTATCAAAAATGCAATGGCATTTGTCTTAGGAAGGAAAAGTTTAAGGTGGAAATAGCAGTTCCTACAATATGGACAAACATTGGCTAGAACATCTGTGTGCCTTAATGTTTTTTTTTCCCTGCTGCCCCTGTTTGGAGTTCTCTGGTTTGTGCTGTCCATATTCAGTACTGAAATAGCTTCATATCTACTGTTTTTATAGGAGACTTTGTAATTCATAGGAAAACACTAATAAATGTCATTCTTATTGACCTATTTTTTAGATTTTGTAGCATCTTCTAGCTCATAGTTCTCATTTGGTTTTTAATACAAATTAATTTTAATTAATTCTAATTATTTTAAGTTTCCAAAGTACTTCACATTTGTTTTGCAGAAATAGTGTATATTATATAGGGGTATTAGTCATGGTTCAATACACAAACTATGAGTGCTTTTAATTTCAGTGGCAGGTAGTACTTCACACTTAACAGAGGTTTCTCTCTTCTTACATTTTGCAATGCTGATGCTCTTCCAGTCAATTATATCTGTACAGAAGTATTCTGTTCTCCTTAGGTTTTACCATTTTATCCCTGTGCCTTCCATCAGTGGGTTAAGGTGACTAATGTCTGTTGCATTTGTTCTTGGACTCCAGAGAGGCAGCAGTGTGTTCAGTAAAGAGCCTTTATTTTCAGAAGGTTATATTAGGAAGCTCAGAAATATCTACTCTAGCTTGAATAGGCAGACATGAAGTTTATGATGGTTCCTCAAGAAGTGGTGAAATGAAGAAGCACTTCATAATCTGTGTCTTCTGTACCGATAAGTCCTGATTGTTGAAAGCTCCACTGAGCTAAGCAGAAAATTGTTGTCAATTGTCATGTTCATGTGTGGGCGTTAGGTCATCTTTCATGTTGATAATCCATGTGTGAGCAAATGAATGCCCTAACTTTTGATATTCAGTGGCAAACCAGAAAAAGGGGTGGAGAATAGGTTTTATGAACCCTGGTATATGGTAATTGGGAAGAAATGTTGCAGTATTTTGTGCTGTTGATGTCATACATGGTTTATAATATTGCTATAGCTGTCTAACAACCACATGGTTAATGCAATTTTGGGGAGCAGGTCATGGTTTAGCAGGAGAAGTCACCTGAAGCTGAAGTCACCCAGCTGAAGATAGTATTCAAAGGACTGGTAGGCAAAAAGCATTAGCTTGTTTAACTACATACCAAGCCTGTAGAACACAAATCATGAATTATGTGGTTGTACAGACAGTGGTTTCTTTGTGATAGAAATGTTTATAAAATGCTTCTCATTCTTTAATGGATTAACTACAAGAAGTGTTTCAGTTTGTCTTTAACCGAATGCCCCAGCTGAATGAGAGGAACTCTAGTAATGGAAGAAGTAGCAGTAAGAGCTGCAAACTGTCCAATAGCTATAAAATCTTAACAAAAAGATATTTTTGAGAGACTTTGGGCACGTTCTGAAGTCAAATGACAGCAAATGGAATTTAGTAAAGTCATTGCTGGTAAAAATGAAAATTATGGTAAAAAATGCTGTTGGTTCTTGAAAACAACAGCAAAAATCTCTTCCATCTTTAGCTGTTCTAAAAGAAAATTTGAACACAATATGAGAGGAAAAGAGACTACACTTTAGGCATTTATACTGCATTGATCTCTATCATATGGAACTATTACTGTCTTCTCTATTGCATGTAATACATTAAAAAAATAGAGCCCGGTTTTGACAAAAGTTAGCAAAATATCTGTGAGGGTTGTTTCGTAACAGTGAAAAAGGAAAAATGGTTCTTGCTTACTTAATCTCTCTAGTCTTTTTTGTCTACAAGGACATGCATTTCTTCACTCTTGTTACCATGTCATCTTCCTCCTCAGTCCCTGTTAATGTCTTCTTCTGGTCTTATCCTGCTGTGACTGAGCATTACAAAGTTTTTCACGCCTCCATGCGTAAGTCCATCAACCAATTAGTTTTCAGAGCACATGATACATATAGATGGCATGGCAGTGGGTTCAGACCTAGGTCAGCATACTCCAAGCTTTCAGTCAATATGAAAAAAGTATAGGTCTACATTATCAGTGGTATCGATTTAGAGAGTGGATTGTTCACTTTTGCTTCTTTCTCAAACTTACTCCCAGCTGTGATCACTGCTGTTATTCTGATTTTTGTCTCAACATTCATTGCAGAATTTCTCACCATGACAAACACAAATTTTAAACAGGCACTTGAAATGTATCAAAGTACAGGTCTGATATTGACTCTTTATGGAGGTTTGTTGCACATCTTGCATATCCATCTTTTAGAACATTCCAGTAAGATATCCAATCTTTGCATCTAATCACCTTCTGTTTTCCTTTGAAAAAGTTTGGAAGATTTGTTGGAGAGGACTTTTGAGGAAAGTCTGCCTCAAAAATATGTCTTGCTTGTAAACTAATGTAGAACATAATGGGTAATGTATTTTAACTGAAGCAAAGAGTCAGGTTTTCAAAGTCTAAATTGAAACAATCAGGGATCAATTATCATCAATTGTGTTTAATAGAGATTGAAACAAATATGAATAAAACAGTGGGACATCCTGAATTAGAACAGACCAGTCTTGGCATTTTGGTGGAGGCATTGTATCACTTTATAAATATACTGAGGATTTGGAATCATGTGTATCTCAGCAGAAAAAAATAAATGCTTTTCAGAAAAATATGTTGTCTGCAACTTCAGGAGAGAGGAAAAAGCTTTTCCTTTTTCTTTGCTTTTTCTTTTATTTTATAGTAAAGAGGAACATTATACTTGCACAGTCTCTTTAATTTTATTGAGCATGCTACAGCATAAATCTGCATGGCTGTGATCTACCTCTGTCTTGTATTAATTTGTTTTTTTTTTCCTCGTAGAATTTCTATTTTGGCATTATAACTAAAATGAGAACTATGCCAAGTAGTTTAAAACAAATACACCTTTATATTATTGTTAAGTTTAGATATTAGAAAATGAGATGGTACTTCAGTAGTTAAAGCAACATTAAACTAGAAGCATGGATGAAGAGGGTAGTTTGCAATAGGAAGGTACTGCCACTTTGTTCTGTTTTCTTCCATTTCTGTTTTCTCCTTTCTTTTTCTGCTGTGAGATAAATGAGATTACAGGATCCCCTGTAATCAATGGAATTGAAATTATTTTTTAAAATTGAAATTAAATCCAGTAACTGGGATATACTGATATCAAAGATACCTTGGGTAGGTAAAAATACCATATTTATTATATTTTTGCTCTATTTTTATCCATATAATAATTAAGCTCTAATGGTGATAGTGTCTCTCTGTCATCTATTTCAGTGGCAACAGAAGTGTAAGATTGGCTCTTCAGTACATACCATGACTCAAAAGAGGAGGTTTACAAATTTTCAGATTCCAAAATCTGTTGAAATCAACAGATTTCCATTTTTCTAGACAAATAGTCCCTGCTGCTTTTACTCTCTATGACAGAGGTGGAGCTATTATAATTCCATATAATACACTGACTATCTGTATTGTAATACAGCCCACATTTAAAATAGTTCTGATACTACCAAGAAATACAATGTTTTACATATCTTTTTCTACAGGAATGTTGATTATCAGTGACTGTGATAGAATGAGGTTGGTAAAATATATTTTTTCTGCAAGTTTAAAAAAATGGCTACCCAAGATAAAACTCTCAATTCATACTTAGCCATCCAATTTTTTTTTTTTATATATTTTAGAAGTAATGATTACTCTGGGCAAGGTAAATGGATAACCAGCAGTGCTGATTATGACTCTGCCTGACTGAGTTGTTCAGCATAAAACACAGGCATTTAGCTTCAGACAGCAATGAAAACTAAAAAAAAGATCTCTTGTTTCCTTGTTTAGCCCCAGTTGTGTCCTGCTTTGCCTAATTCCCAAATCCACTGAACTGGATAGCTGTTACCAGTCATGTCCAGTCTGTGTGAACATAGACAATTGGTTCTTTCTGACTAAAAGAGGTGAATTTTGCCCAAAGGTCTACAAAAAAGTAAGGAATTGTGAGCTAGATGTGGTATCATTGTGGGAATGGTCTCATGGTCTAGAGACAGGTCACTAAAGCCTTTTTTCTTTTTCTTTTTACTTCATTTGAACTATTGACCTTGTGAAAATATTCTGCTTTCTGTGAGTTGTTTTTTTTGTTGAGATGTGTTTTGGTGCCTGAGCTTTGAAACATGTATGATCAGACCCAGCTTATCTGGGAGGCTGCTGGATTTTCTAACTCTCCTCGCTGGAAAACACACCGATCTTGGGAAATCAAGCTAATGTCTCTCAGCTGTGCAGAAAAAGTGTGAACAGCTCTGTCAAATGAGCTACCCCCATCTCCTTTTTTTCAGGCAGCATCTTATACTGGAGCAGTCACTTCACATTTGCCATTTGAGCAGTTGTGATATAACTGCTGTTTTATTGCCTATAGGAGAGTTTCTGTGAGGAATCAGAAGCTGGTCTTTCAGCTACCCTGGCCAGGAAAGGTTTTAGTCACAGGACTCCATTACTGGTGAATGCGTAAGGAGTCCTGACAGGATTACGAGAGAATATGAACACACAGCTCTGGCCTAAAGGTTGCTAATTGACCAAATGGTAATACAAGGGGAAGTATTTTCCAGCCTTGAACCTCTGCCCCCAGATAAGTATATTAAATGCCATCAGTTAACCCCTTGAGTGCAATGACCCAGTGCTGCCAGGGACACTCCTGGCGTGATAAACCCTTATGTGTCCTAATCAGTGGTGATGTATCAAGTAGAGTCATAGGTCCAGATGAGTCCTATGTATGCTCCTTTGTTGGATGGAAAGATGTCTTTAGACTTGCAAAAGGTTAAACACAAAGTTTAAAGTGCACATCTACAGTGGCTTAAAAACACATGAAAATTGTAAAGCAAAAGAGCAGTCAGGAATGAAAATAGAACAATGTAAAGTGAAAACCATAATCTAAGTAATTTTGCTCTGGAACTGAGTTGTGGTTTTTTAATTTGTTTTATTGGATTTTTACTGTTTTCTCTAGATAGTTTCTCAAGAGTGAATGTGCTGAGTTATCTTCAGCTTAGTTCCTTACTGCACTTATTCTCAGGTCATGCACATTACTAAATTTCACTGAAAAATATCAAAGCTATTATGTGAAGTGAATTTATGAACAGCAAGTTACACTTCATAAAAGAAGTAAGTTCTGTAAGATATGTTTTATATCCAGTTCTGTTAGATATGTTTTCTTTACTTTTTTTTTTCCTGTGGCATCTTTTATTTAATTTCCAGGCAGAATATTTATGTTATTAAGATGATGTCTTCTAAATCAGTGTTTTTCTGCAGTAAAAATTTGTTAAGTTCTCTATCAATTTATGTATGCAGAAAAAGACAGTCTGGACTTCACTTCTGTTGTCTTCAAAGATGTTTAAAGTGAAATTATCCATTATGGGAGGTTATTACTGCCCTTTTAGTTTGGAAGAGAATTGGAGTCTTCTTTGTGCTTACATTATGCAGTACTTCACCTCTTGCCTGATTTCACTGAAATTAGTGGGGTTACTCGTGTAATATGGTTCCAGTCAGAAGATATATCAATGGCAAACTCAGCCATGTGGAAGTTGTAGTTATTTAACAAAGATTTTGTCTTTACTGGCACAGAGGTACTTACCTATATTTTACAATATGATGACTAATTCTTTCCTTTATTATGGGTATCTTACAAATTCTGTATATTTGGCCACCAGAAACCATCTTTGTTGCTTTGAGGCACCTCACATTGTTGCATTAATGGATGAAAAATTGCATTTGCCATTTCATAATTTGTGTCCATTTTTTTCATGGTTTAGCATCAAGTCTGATAAACTTAGAAATCAGTAACTCATAAGCTATGTTGTTGACTCTTGGATGTTAAATGTGTTACACAGGCTTAATCAAAAGTAACACTTCCCATTGGAACTATTAAAAGAGCCGAGTGCTGATTTTTCAGGCCAGAGAACAGAGCTAGAAGGCAAAAATCCTCTTGAGATATGACTATGAGACATTGTAGGTTTTGAGTGTTGCTTTTGATCATGAGCTGGTACATTAATGGATATGGCATCGCCTTTTAAAAAGGGACACTGAAAATTGTAGGGAGGAGAGAGATACACTTGTGCTGTGCATTCCACAGCAGTGCACAAGAGCAGTTCTGTAGCACAGGAGGCTTTTAAACCTTTCATATAAAAAAATTCTTCTTTCAAAGCACTAGCCATTCCTTTATTGATCATGTGGAACTACGTTAAGTGAGGCTAGAAGACGCTGTTCATCAAGCTGACTCTGTGCACCCACATTGTTTCCAGCATCTGGAACATCACATTCTGTGACTGCAATCTGAGCTGAGGCTTCCTACAACCACTAGTTGCCAATTTGGCAGGTGATGTTCTAGGAGAGGTTCCTCTGTCATGTGCCACCTACAAATATCTCAGGCTCATCCAGTTTCATGCTGCCTTTTATTTTTGAGTTCTCAGACTCAAAACTAAAAAGCAGCATGAAACTGAATTTTTCTTCTGTGTGGACAGTTGACAGGTTTGGACTTTGAGTGTTTGGGGGAGCTATACTGACCAGTTTTCTGTCTGTGATATTTTCTGGTGTGTTACAACTTTCTGGGAGCCCCGGTGGTGTAGTGGTTAAGCATACGGCACAGTAATTGCTGGGGCCCGGGTTCGATTCCCGGCTAGGATGCTCCCTGGGCAGGCAGAGCTTGTTAGCCCGCAGGGGGCAATCTGCCTACGTCCTGAGGAGGACCTCAGCTGCCACTGTCCAGAATCGCTTTGGCCCGGCAGATTGAACCTCGGGATTAAAGGGTGGGCTCAGATCTGCGCGCCCTGTGTCTCACCTAAAAAATCCAGTGCACAGGCTGGAAGGTCTGAAAGGAAAAAGAGGCCTTCCCCGGATCTTCGTACGCGAAGACTGGCCAGCAAAAAAAAAACCAACTTTCTAAACACACTTATAAGAAGTTTTATCCTGCCCCTAACAGCTGAGGAGCATGGCAGCTGGGAATCCACACTTGAGTTCTCACCAGCTGTACGTCAGTTGCCACATTATATAGATGTGTGCCCTTCCCCTACAAAAGGCTGTGCTGGTACCAAATAAAAACTGGGCTTCCCCTCTCAGGAGAATAATTGTGCTTGTGGTTCACTGTCTGTTTTGCTTACAAGAGCCTATTTAACAAGCACAGGTCCATGAGATGTGTGGTTCCCTGCCACACAGCTGTTTGGAGTGGTTGGATTGGAGACATGCTAATAATGCAAATGAACTATGTCATAATACTAATATCCTTGTGCGATGTCCCTTTAAAGCATAACCTCTTAAAAAGGTGTGTCTTGTCTTTGGAGTGCTAATAATATGCATGTTAATCCTGGTCTTTAAAGCATACTTTTTCTGATTAGGGAGAAATCATCACTTCAAATGTAACTAGTACAACGGGTAGGTAGGTATTTTCTAGGAGGAATAAAATTACTCTCCTGTCAAGCTTTAGACAGAACCAATTCTAGGTTTGTCTTCCATAACCTGAGCTCCAGACCTGCACAAGAGCTGCCTTCTCCAGTGTACATGTACCACCAAGATCCTCTTCACAAGGCATCAGAGCAGGCCAGTCGGAAGTCATATTTTTTATATTCGTATTAATTGGCTTTGGTTTTCGAATTATAATAAATTTAATTAGATTGTAGTCACTTGACCCCCAGGGGCTCAATTCTAATTTGCTCCTACTGCCTGATAACTGGTTAACTAAGTCTAGACATGAACCATTCCTGGCAGGGTTCTCTACACATTAGTTTAAGAAGCCATCATTTTTTGTATCCATCACCCTTGCCTTCTTTCAATCACACCTCTAAGGTTTCCCCAATTATACAAGAGGTAGAAATTCCCCCTATCAAATTGCCCTTTGCCATGTATGCCATCTTTATCCCATCACGCAGTACACATCATTCTGGACTCCCTCTTTCTCCTGGGGGTAGTGTGGCTTGTGCCATTCCATGGGCCTGCAGAATTTGTGTGCATGTACTATGCCTTGCACTAACTGTAGAGCTCTTTGTCCATCACTACTTTGCAATTCATTAACAGAAACTCACATCAAGAAGTGGATTTAGGTAGCCAATGTATAAAGTCAGCAAGTTGCCTGAAACAAGGGATCTGTGCAGTGTGATAGACCATGATCTACAAGACTGCAGTGTAAATTCAACTAAGATTAGATTCCAGAGAATCCACAAAGATGATGTTAGTTAGTAAGACCTGTCACAAAAGAAGCTTTAATTACTGATAAAACACAAGGAAAAACCAGGAGACATCAGTTCTACTTCTCCTGGAATTACCCTTTCTCTTTTTTATAAGCAATATATTTTACTATTCCAAATAGAGCTGTGTGGGTGATCAGTAAAGGGTATTATCCCCAGCTTTACCGCAGATTTCATTACATAGAAAGTAGCTTAAAAGATGACCTAAAATGTGAAAGAGTATTTTGTCTGCTTTTTAATCCTTGCTTGTTAAGAACATTGTATTAGAAGGAAATGTTTGACTACTGGGCCCAGTCCCTGCTAACAGTGGACATCCCACTGTGTAATCCTTTTAAGTAACTGGCCAAGCTCCACATGCAGAATAGCAGTGTTTCTTGCCATGCATCTTGATGGGCACACTTGATGCATTACCAAGTCTAGTTGATACAATGAAATAAACACCATTTAGTAAGGTGTAAAACTGGTCCATGTTTGCTGCTAATGCCTATTTAACCCAAACAATTAAGAGGGAAGTTTGCTGTTATAGCTCTTTCTACGTTTCATCTCTTCATTTCAGGGCTAAAGCTTAGTCATGGGAAATGATCAGAAAAGCAGGAGTTACAGGAATAGTTCCAAGGCACAAAACAAACACTCAAAACAATAAAAGCTGTATACATAATGTGGCAAAAAGAAAAAGAAATTACAGTGGAGATTGCAAGAATAAGGGGGAAGAAAATGTTTCCCAGTTGCTTGAGACATAATACGATGGAACTATCATAGTTTATTTTTTATAGGGATTTGTTCACAAATCCCTATACCCACGAATAAAAGATGTCCAGACTTTTAAAAATTGTTTCTTACTTCCATCATTTCTGTTTTATGCTTTTGTGTCACAAGATTTTTCTTGTTTAATTTTTCTGATATATTTTATTGCTTCCTCTACCAAATGTAATTAGCAAGCAAGTGCTTTGTTCTTTTGTCTTCTTTTCTCATTGAGTGAACTGTTGGAAAAAAATAACTCCTGTTTCCCCTAGAACAGTCTGATTTCATTGCCTTAATGAGGGTTTTCCTAATTTATGAAAATGTTAATGTATTTATTTTTTGTTAGTTTATAATAGATCTTAATGCAGTAACTGCCATTCACTGTATTTAATATGTCTGATTATACAGTAAGAAAATAACTTTGCTATCTTACCACTTCAGTCACTGGGAAACCTTTCTTACTGTTCTCTCTTTTTAGATGTCTCCCCTCACTAATTTTAAATCTGCTAGACTCATTTCATCACATCTCTTGTCTGGCTGTTCCCTGTTTCTCTCATTAATTTGCCCAATTTGTTCCTGATTTTCCAAGTTTCTGCAAACACTTTTCCAGGCATACACAATTGAAAACTGTGTGAAACATCACATTCTGGTTAGTTTGTATAATCATGAGATCCTAGTAGTTATGTGTTCCCTTGAATACATAAAATTAATCAAATTCTCTCAGCAAAAATCAAGTTATTCCTGAATGACTAGTTGTAGAAGGATGAAATAGTCTACATAAGGAAATATAAAATAGAGTTAAACACTAGAATCATGTCCAGAAGCTTTCAGAATCCTTGTTAGTAGGTGTAAAAAAATGTTCCTGTATGTTTTTTAACTCTTCCTGTACAAAATTTCAAAAGCAATACAATCTCTGAAGATTGGGTAGTTTCAAATATGAAACATGGTTGTTATAACCACCATGAGCCTTTAGATTATGAGTATAAAATCTAGAACTCAAGAAGAGGGGAATAGGTTTTAGAGACTTCTTAATCCAGTCACTGGGACCTTTCCTGTTCATTGTGCATTTGTTCAGATCTAAACAATGGACATAACAGAGGGGAGAAGCAGAGGGGAGGAGAGGATAACAGAGACAGCTGGTTTAAGTTTTGTACATATTAAAATAATATAAATAATAATATTCTTATATGTAACTCTCATTCAATGATCAACACAAGAAACTCTATAGTTGCTCTGGGCTGCTGTTGAACTGTATCTAAAAATGTTATGAATGGTATTTCAAAACTTTAATTTATTTTCAGATAAAAACTATTAATTTGTGCAGTGAAATCAGTCTTAGTTCTACAAAGAAACAGATTGTCATCTAGCACTCTTAGGCCTGCTCATTCATTTATTACTCCCTTCAAAGCCAAATAAGACAAAAAAAAAAATAAAGAGACTCCAGGAAAAATCCTGAGGGAATGAGGGACTATTTATATATCACAAGGCCCAATCTCATAACCCCTTGCATATACTGTGATACTTAAAAGTGCAAGTAGACCTATAGGGCTATCATTTGCAGGATTCACCAAATATTTTTCAAATATGTCTTTTCTGTGACCCTTGATTATTTGAGAAAAGAATAGAGTACATTGTCTGTATTAGCAATGTATTTCTTTTCTCTTCCTTGAGCTTTATCAAGAGTTGTCATGCATTATAGTTTGGTGACAGTGCTAGAAAAAAGTGAAGACACAACTGACCTCTCATAGCATTTTTGTGACCGTGGGGCTCACACGAGCAGCTTGGCATCTGCCGGCACATCTTTAGCGAGTTGGCAGCCCCAGCGCCCTTTGCAGGTTGCAATCAAACCTGCCTTCTACAGCAGCCTCTTTCTGGCTGATTAAGTTTAATGTAATTTTAATTAAAAACCACAGTGTCAAAGGGTTTAGCTGCTCGAGAAATGAGCACAGATTGTGGCACAGTGGCAGCAGTCACTTGGAAAATGGAAATGCATCCTGACAATATTGTGTAGGGGCCAGATAAACAAAGCTGCAGCTACTGTACCTTGCAAAAAGCTGGGAGAGACCATCATTGCAAGGAACCTTATTCAAAAATAAAGTATAGAACAGTTCTTCTATTCTAGTTCTTGTCTTTTAACCATTTTTAAATCACCTCAGCAACTGAGTAGAGTAAAAATTGCCAAGAATTAATTTTAGTCTTCCTTCCACTTTTTAATTTTTGTTTATTGGCATGTTTAAATTTTCAGATATCAGTCCTTATTTATTTTGAACAGCAAAATATTTGCTGTACACAATAGACTTATACGCTTTTCTCCTTAGGCTATAAAGAAAAAAATCATCACAGATTTTATCAGTGCTGAAAGCAGGTTCCATTTTAGGGAGATTTTTCTTTTATCTGATTCCAGCTTTTCTTGTCCCTTGAAGCAGATCACAAGGAGATTTTAATACTTTACATACTGCAGATATTGAGCAACATTTGGAGAATGACCAAAAGAATCACTTCACCAACAAAAGCCTACGTGATATTTATATGATTTAATTCTACTAGGTCTCAGTATACCTATTGTTAAGAATAGTTTCCAAAAGAAGTATCTCTGTATTATTTTATTTTCTTATTTGTAATAGTTTTTTGAATAAAGAGAATTGCTTTGGAGTTGTTAAACAACCTTGTCTTGGCAGAAGTTGCTATTTTTTAAACCCATCCTTTGAACACATGTATTTCTGGAATGAAGTCTTGATCCAAAATCCACTAGGATCAGTGGAAAATCCCCAGTGACTTAGATTTTGGATCAGCTCCTGAGAAATATATGTGCAATAGGTAGGTAATGTAACATTGTTCCCAGGAATTCCTTTCAGCAAGAAGCCTTTTTATTGTTCATAGATACTACCGATGCTCAGGGGCCAGAACCCCAGGAGAATTCCACCTAGTGACGTCAATTCTGTAGAGGAGAACTTCCTCTGTCCCCTTTTAGGTTTGTGGGACATTTTCGAACAGATGGAGCCTATATAGGTGGGACGGGTTCCATCTGAACAGAAGGGTCACAAATGCACCAACTGAGAGGATAGACAGAGCTATGGGGGAGAGTTTAAAGGAGTGGACAGGGGGATGGGA
Source organism: Vireo altiloquus (assembly GCA_013396875.1). NCBI lineage: Eukaryota > Metazoa > Chordata > Aves > Passeriformes > Vireonidae > Vireo > Vireo altiloquus. The sequence continues at coordinate 1,154,797 of VZRF01015561.1, forward strand.
AGTCTGTACAGAATCCAGCAGAGAGGAAGAAGCAGCTAAAATAAGCAGATGGGTAGACAAGGGGAAATAATGTTCAGGATTGAAATATGTAGCACACCTAGAGAAAAGGTTAAGAGAGAAAATCAGAAGACAGATTTTGTGTTGCAACACAGTTAGGAGGCATAGAAAAGTCATTATTCAACAATACACATAAAAGGTCTGTCAAAGAAAGTCAATTTTTATAAGTAGTAATGTTCCAAGAGAAGGGTTGTCCTGAGCATCATGAGATGAATGCAGGTACTAAAACGTATTTGCAGGCATTGAAATTGCTTTGCTACACAGAGGACAACATGTTTGAAAGCTTGATGAAGACTTGAATTAGGCCTCTAAACCAGAATTAATTTACTGACAAGTAAAATGCCTTACCTGAAGTACATGAATGTATGATGGATTCTCTGTCTCTGAAGAGAATAGCAGGGAGGGGGAAAAAGGAAACAGAAGGAAAACAAAGCAACATCCCATCACAAAATCTGAAATGCAGACCACCGTGGAAGTAACAAGCCAGGGGATGCACAGGAAAAGACAACTGTGTATAACCAAATTATATAGCAGAGAGACCCTGTAAAATTGAAAAAGTTTGAATTTCAGCAGTACAAATAGAGAACTGTGTCACTTCCATCTGGATCTAGATGGAAAAAGATACTTGAATGCAGCTCCATTTACGAATGGTTTTGGATGCTGGTTTAAAAAGGACCTTCTCCCACCCTTAGCCATTAGTTAAATGAAAATTTAGAGGAACATAGCCAGCTTTTATTTAGTAGTGGTTGTGATGTGATGATAAGATAAACTTCCCAATATAATTTTGCAACAAGGGCAGCAATTTTCTAATAAAGCAGCTATGAAACCACCAACAGTTTCAAATTAATATGTGCTACCATCCATTACCTTACTACTACTAATACTATTATTTTATGTATATATGCAGTATTTTGTTTCTAAATAAATGTTTTGTCCAAAGTATTATTACAGATGATTGTCAATTATGGAAAGATCTAGCAAGTCCAAAATTAATATCTAGCCTTATAACGGACCAGAGTAAAACTCTAGAGCAGAGCACTGCCAAACATTTAAGAATAGTAAGATATCTTCTACTATTTGTAGCATATTGCTATGTACACAAGAACCTTCTCCTCATAGTTATTATCTCCAAAATCCTTAGGGTGCCAGAACCACTCAGGTTTGCTTCTCAGTTCTCCCTATGTTTGTGAACAAGGTTCTAAGGATATTCCATATGGAAATATGCAAGTGGTGCTTTTATGATCACCAAAGGAAGATGTTTCCCTGAAGCCTTTATATGCTTTCAGAAAAAATCTGAGCATCTGCCTGGAGCCCATTTGAATCATATATGCAGTTCATTTCTACATCAAAATCTGACTGTGAATGTAAAGGAAAATGCCCCAAGGGTTACATGACACAATAGCAGGTTACATACAGCACTTCACTGACATATATATAATCCTTTTATTTATGAATACTGAATCAGATGTTTATCTAGGCTTGTACAAATAGCTAGTTATAGTTGATGAAGCAATGAACTAATTAATATCCTCACAATAACAGGTAAGTTTAAAATTCTAAAGTGTCAAAATATTTGACTTTTGAAGCATGCTGAAGAGAAATGGTGCTATTAACTTGTTAATGCTAGGATAACAAGAGAGGGTAATCAATATCCTTCTTTATCTAAGTTCATGGTGAAAAAAATATAATATGTAAATATTTATATAGATTCCAAAGGATTCACTGTATACACAGGTAAATCTTTGTATTCTATGAAGTCCCACAAATTTTGTTAGGAGGACGTAAAAAGTTTTGTGTATTTCCAAACTACTAAAGATCTTATATTGCACAATATCATTTTGGGTATGTCCAGTCCTTCCAGTTCTGTTGCACAAGTAAAGAAAATGCAGGTTAACTGGGGGACCAGCCAATATTTATTGAATATATTTAGCATCATATAAATTACATAGATTAAGTCTCAGTGAAAGCAGGCATTAGTGGTAATGCATTTCAGCTACTAAGATTGGCTGTAGACAATTTTGGCATGGCAAAATGCAAAGGATGCAACTCTGAGAAGAGTTACACCTTTTCAATATTCCAAACAAATGACTTGATCTACCTTCTTGCACAAGCATACCACCTTGCAAAAAAATTACAAAATTTAACATAACATTTTATATTTATAGAAGATATTCTTGTATAAGCAATAATCTACTGAGTATAAATAAGGTACTTTTTTTTTTAATAGTGCTGAGTCTTACACTAAATTGTTTCCATCTTTCTATAGGCTACGACTTTTTAAAAATACTCCATTCACACAGAGATAACATTACAACATTGGTGCAAGTTTAAGTAAAAATTACAAAATTTAACCAAAACACGTGACTTCAGCAAAGCTTCTTCATTGAGGGGTCTTGGGTTTTTGTTTTGGTTGGTTTGCTTGTATGTTTGGTTTGGGAGTCATATTTTCCATTTCCAATATAGCAAAGTATTTTAAATTTGTTTTTATAATGTTAAATGAAAAGTTCATTCAATATTTGCTTCACAGGTACCTCAGCAAAAGCAGGTTTGATGATAATGATTTTCTCTCTTGTGTAAGTAAAAATATTTGTGTGAATGAAATGCCTTCTACTGTCAGTGTAGGAGTTCTCTCTGCTATACTGCTTGCAAGGTGCTCCTATTTAAATTATTTTAGAGGTTTTTCTCATTAGCTGTGCAACCTCCTTTCTGCTTTTCTACAACAATAATAAAAACTTGGCAGATTGGAAAAGTGTGTACTGTATACTATTTTTTCAGTCCTTCTAAAACTAAATTAAATCCACTCAACACAGCAAAAGAGCCCTCAGGCATAATTCTACATACTATGTATTTGCAGTATTAAATATTCAGTATTTTTTCTTTTAAAAGCATATTTTTTACAATTGTCATAAACTTCCATGCTAAACCATATTTGGAGTTGCATTTAACCTTGTTTTTTTCCAGGTTGTCAAAACTAAGCTTTTAATATTCATCAGTCTTTCTGATATATAAAAAACTCAGTTGATAGGGAAGGGAATTTTTAAGTAGCGTCCTCTAACTGAGCTTACATCCAAGTGTTCTTTTAACATAATGTAGAAGAGTGAATAAATGGGTAAATTAGTCCAAGCAATTGCATAGGTCCAAGATACTAATGAATATTCATGATTCTAAGCCATTAGCTGTTTGTTTGGGTCATATATAATCTCTTGATTGACAGTCACTCCAGTATTCATATTGGAATCAAACATACACATTTAGAACTGTAAAAAACCTCAAATATAAACTTAACTCAATACAGTGGCCATGTAATACCTATTGCTAAGTTTGAGTCATACTTGACCGTTATTTATGTGGTTAATTTCAGTATGCATATTATGCATCAATTTGAAAATTTGCCATCTGATTTCCTCTAATTATCTCTCAGATACCATATTAGTGAGATTTAAGGAGCAATAAGTAGCGTGCTAATCATCATCTTCGAAACAAAAGACTGCTAAACAAGGATGTGGCTTGGGTACAGTTCCAACAGTGAACTTGTGTACACTCTCCAGTTAGGATGAGCAACTCTACTATCTTTTGCAAGGATGTAAGTAATTAATTTTGAATGCTTAATGAATAGAAGAGCAGTTTAATATTACAGCATAAAATACCTCTTTGTGGTAGTTCATAAATTGCTTCACTGACAAATATCATTTTCCAACTTAAAAATGTGTGTACAGAAGCCATCTTCAATAATACTTTTCTCGTGTGTCTACTTTTTTCTCAGCATCACAGAATGAGTCAGGTCGGAAGGGACCACAGTAGGGTCACCTGATCCAACCTCCCTGCTCAAGCAAGTCCATCCCAGAGCACATGGCACAGGATTGTGTCCAGGCGGTTCTGGGATATCTCCAGTAAGGGACACTCTGCACCTTCTCAAGGCAACCTGTTCCAGTGCTTGGTCGCCTGCACAGTAAACAAATCCTTCCTCATCT
>VZRF01015561.1:1158904-1170833 GCA_013396875.1 Vireo altiloquus
TTCAGAAGGGACTTCCTGTGCATCAGTTTCTGGCTGTTGCCTCTTGTCCTCCTGCTTGGCACCACCAAGGAGAGCCTGGCTCTATCCTCTTGGCACCCCACCTTTAGATACTGGCAGACATGGATGGGGTTCTGTCTCAGCCATCTCTTCTTGACACTGAACAGGTTCATCTCCCTCAGCTTGTCTTCCAAGGACAGGTGCTCCAGTCCCATAATCAACTTTGTCACCCTCCACCAGACCCACTCCAGGACCTCCATGTCCCTCTTGTACTGAAGAGCCCAAAACTGGCTCTTTTTCCCCTTTGAATTTATCAAGAAATACCACCACTGGTCCACGGAATCAGAAATTAAATTTTCTCAGTAAGTATTCATTAATTTGATTGTGGATTTAAAGCTTTAATGACACCAATTTCCAGCTGCTAGAGTGCAGCAGTGACCAGGGTACTGCCAGGAGAGCAAGGACCTTGTTAGGCAGGGCCTGTCCCACCTGCCCGTGGCAGCAGAGCAGGGCAGGCACAGAAGTGATGGCTGAGTCCCACCATGAGTCAAGATCAAAGAAGCAAAGTCTCTGGTATACCACCCTCAAATATTCTTGACGTATGTAGCAAGGGCTGGAAAATAGTAAGTTTGATCCCACTGAAAAATTGATATGGAAATTTGAATCTTTCTTAGTATTGGCTTACTTTGAGATGATGATACTAATTTGTTTTCGTAATGTAAAGTCATAGACACATTAAGTCAGAGACATTTACACCTTTGTAAATATATAAAGCCCAGCTCTCATTCACAAGTTCCTACCCATTTTAATTTGCTGACCACAGAGGAAGTTGTAGAAAGGATAAGTTGGGGATTTTTTTGATTTCTCTTTGTTAAATTCTCCTTTTAGAGTAAAATGTAAACATCTGAAATTGAAATCTTCTTTATAGGTATAATTTTATTATAATAGCAGACATTGAACAATATTGATGCTGTGTAATATAAAGATGAACCTCTTTCCAAGGATCTTATATCAGAATTTCAGTCTGTAATGTTGGCTCTTAACGCTATCTGGTTCAATTTATCCATCTGCTGCCATGATCTTGATGTGCTCTGAAATTGCACCAAAGTATAGCTGGTCACAAATTTCACACTTACCACTTTAGACAAGTGAAAGGTCAGGGGCTTACAACAGTTGAGCAGCTCCTTATCAGTACCACAAAGCACAGACAGGCATGAAAGTGACTGCAGGTCAGATCAGCTGTAATTTACACTAACTGTGTAAGTCCACACAGATCCACCCCACTACCCTCAGATAGCAGAGTATGTGTGTTTGAACACTGCTCACTTGTCTCACTTCTCATCTGCTCTGTGCAACGTTGGAATCAAACATACACTTTGATTTAGTGCCATTCTTTTGTTTTCAGTATAAACAAACTTTAAGTAGCTCTTCCAATAAACAACCTCACCATATTCGGAAGGACGAGTTTAGCTCCTAAGAGAGAACTGAGATTTAAACCAGCTAGCTAACAGGAGGAAAATCAAGAGATGGAACTAGAAGTGATCTAGTATCCTGTTGAAAATGCTGCTAGAGGGATAATATAAAATCACGTATTTCTAATATAGTAATAATACATTCTCTAATATGTAAATATAAATAGTAGTACATTCTAAAATCTGAAAAATTGGCATTGTGTCTAGTCTACAGTGAGAAATTATACTCAGTGTTGGTCTGAATATTATAATATGGGATAAATAAAACTTAAAATTTGCTGATTGAACTCCCTTGAATCATATTACCAGATCCCATTTCAGCAGGCAACACTGGATTTATGGATTTTGGTTTACAGGAATCTAACAGTATAGGACTTCTGTTGATCATTTTAATGTTCACAAGTGAAAGGACTGAGTTTTGCACATCTCCCAAATAGAGAGAAAAAGCAACTTAATATTGGTGAGTAAGCTTTCATTCCTGAATAAACTAAAAACAGTGTCTGAACCTAAAAAAACCAACATACCACCAACTTCTGATGTGCAGCTAATTTACAAGGTGGTTTGTCCTACAAAGGCCTCAGCTACAGACTCACAATAATTCTTGGGCAAGAAGAAATTAAGATGTCTTTGTCCTGCAATAAATCCCATTAATCTCTTTTATTATTTTTATTTAGAATTGGGGCTGTTAATGTTCCAATTATTAATTAATTTCTTTCCTGAATTAATTGTCATGTATTAAAAGGAATTTAAACATATGATGTACACAGAATAATAATTTTAAAAAATAATTCCTTTTTGGGTACACCAACTCTTTTGTTTGTTTTCTAAATTTAACACTCAAGTGAAACAACTGGTTTTCTTTCTCACATGGTTTTCCCAACAGTGCCATTCAACAAATCAGTTTATTCCTGATTAACAGAATTCGTTTTGTGGATATCCTGTTTTCACTATCAGTGGCCTACTAGAATCATATTATAAACAGCATTTGTGCGAGCAGTTCTGTAGTTAGTATTATCAGACACTATAAAATTTAAAAGAAACAACTTTAAGTGTTATGATATACCAACAAGTTAATTTTTACATGAGCCATGCAAAAGGCACTTCAATTATTTTTTAAGTGAGAATGAATTATTCCCCCATATCTAAACTAGCTGAGTACAAATACCAATAATACCTTAAACTTTCAGTACCAAGGTCTGGTAAAAAAGGGTTTAGAGTCAGTTGGAATTATTGGCTTAGTATGTGCCACATCCAGTCTGTCCATTGCATAAGACTTAATAATTCTGTTCAAGTAGAATATATTTATTTTTTCTTGAACACAAAAATTATATAGAGATTTCTTTAGATGTGATGTTGTGTAATGGGTCGATGGACAAGCTTTTAGACCAAAGACACTTCTGACGACTTGCATATTTAAACCGCAAGGCAGGGACAGGGCGGGTCAGGGACCAGAGGGGCCCCGGGGGGCTGGCCAGCCTCGGGCCCCCTCCCCCGGTGAGGACAGAAAATCACCAGGAAAAGCCGTCCCGGCTCCAGGGGGCATCCAGGATGAGCCTTAATCAACAGGCAGCTGGGAAACAGCTCTGAGTTGCCGTGCAGCCGAGACCACCCAGTGCAGCTGCTGGGGACAGGCAAGCCTCCCTTCCCCTCCACAGGCTGGCGTAGCCCCACACAAAGCCGGCGGGGGTCGGCGGAGCTTCTCTGTAGCCAGCACAGCTTGTGCTGACTGAAGAAGACACCGNATAGGGAGATGGGAAATCACGTGCGGCCTGTGAAGATGTTACAAGTGCCTATGCCAGGCTATATAGAAGCAGTGAAAGGCTTTTAGAGATTTGGTGCAGAGCCTTTTTTTTCAGGCCAGAATAGCTCATCCTTAAAAAGACTGAAACCCTAAGTCTATGGGCCCATGACTGCAGTATGGGTAGGCTGTGAGATTTTCCATGGGAGAGATGTTTTCACTGCAGCAATGTGTCTTTTCGGGTGGGACTGTTGCAGGTAACAGTTTGGAAACCAAGTTAAGCAGAAGAAACTCTTTTTGTTCCTTAAGTATTGGAGAGACTTTTAAGAACGGCCATACTGACCAAATCCCACGTTTTGCTCCCACTATGCAAGTTAAATAAAAGAAGGGGGGGTTAAATAAAAGAAGGGGGTGTGCACTGGAAGACGGGAGTTTTGTTTTAATTTCTTATTATTTCTTTTTACCTTTAATTCTGTTAGTAATAAGCTTTCATTATGTTGTAATTGCTCAAGCATGTGCCTGTTTTGCCTTGCAGGTTGACAGTTTTCATCAATTTAATCTTATTTCCCCTTACAAAAATAACAGATTTCATGGGGTGTGGCTCTTAGCTGCATAGAACTATGACAGGTTGTCATAGACTATGCCATAGTATCTTTGGACTATGGCATTACATAGCAGTAATGATGAATCTTGGCCTTTTATGTCATTGGACACAGCTGAGGAATGTGTAAGAATAGTTACAATGTACTGTATGCACACCTGGAATAGTTGCTGGAAATAGATATCAACAGAAGAAAACCTGAAGCCATCACCAAAATCACAGTCAGCTATTCCTCTGGCACTGATTTTTGGAGTGCTGGATTTTTTTAAGCATGACTTTCCATCTTTCACATCAAAATGGTGGCATAAGTAGGAAAATGTAGGAAGATATTTCCTAGGAGAAAAGTGCAAGGATTTGCCTCAGGTTCTTGCTCCACTCAATATGAACTTGACTAAAATTCAAATTGTGAAATAGATAATAAATTTGACATAAATTAAAAGTTTGTTCTTTGCCTCCCAGTGCGTGCAGTAACTTAAAACCAAGCACCAACAAACAAATTGGCAGCTGGTGTTTTAGTCTGAGGTGTTAGCCATCTGGTCCCTCAAAATAAAACATTTATTTGATTTGTCCTAAGTATCTAAGTTAAGAGATATCCCATATGCAAAGACATTAAGATTTTGCTTTCAGAATGTTGGAACTTCTTTTCCTTGATATTTCATCAAGAGTATACAAACTCATTACTATGTATTCACCTCTGCTAAGTCAGATGAGGAACTTCAGAGTAAAAGTTGTCTTCAGAAATTCCCGTATGGTTTTGAGTAACAGCTGCTATAGCACAAGCCAAGTGGCACACTCAGCTTTGTATAACACCACCTACATGGTGTGTTCTGTTCCAGGGCTGCTTTCATTTGTTCCCTTCCCTGCAGCTGGTATACTGGTTCCATCAGTTAGAATATCCAAAGGAATTTCTTCTTTCATGAAACTGCCTTGCCAGTGGTTTCTGGAGTACTCCTAATGTTTAGTGATATTAAAAGCTTATTTGAAAAGTTAAGTCACTAATTTTGGCTTCAGCAACAGAATAATTTTAAAATATTTTCTATCCTTCATTTGACACTGAAATGTTTGAATACCAACCTAGTATTAACAAGAAAATCCAAAATCTACAAAGAGCATTTAACGCTGTCCAGAACATGCCATTTGCCTGGGAATGTTTCACTGTTAGATGACAGGTTACAAAACTAAAACTAGTTGCCCAAAATGAGACTTAAAGAGCAAAAATTCTTCTTTGATAAGATTTGGAAGTGCTCTGTTTCTATTCTTCCTACTCGGGATGTTGGATATGCACAGAAGGACATTAGTGGTATCCTTGTTTTCTGACACCAGAGGCTTCTTACAATGCAAAGCAAGGGCTTCTTACAGTGCCTTTTCACTGAGGCTCTGTTGAAATTAAAGGCTTACTTAAGTCCATGCAAGTCATGCCCACAGGCCCTGAAAAGTGTTCTGGGACACTGCTGTTCTCTAAGGCTCTTAAGCTTATTTTTATGAAATAAAATATTAAATATTTTATTTGTAATATAAAATATTATTGTCTAAGATTTTATTTATAATATAAAATATTATTATCTAATCCTAGACAGGAGTTTTTTTGCTGATGTGGGTTATAAGTTAGTAAAAGTTAGTGAGAAACAAAATTTTACATGCTTCAAACTGACAATGGAAAAAAAAGTAATCCAAATTCCCAGTGCCAGTGTGTTTACAAATAAATTCTATGTAATTTACAACTAGAGATATCCAAAGTACTTCATTTAATGATTATCCTAAAACATACTGCAGGGCAGAGTTACAATTATTGGTTTTATAAAATCATTGTATTTTTTTTTTTAACCTTATGCTAAACTTGGAATCCTTTCAGATGAACTGCAGGCATGACTGGTCTCTATAGTGTGCAGGGGTTATAAGACACTGTGCATGTTCTCAGCTCCCCAGTGTGTTTGTTGTGGACAGCATACAGAAAAAATCAAACTACTCTCAGTTCTGTTGCTTACACAGAAGTGTCACGAATCTAAAGAATGATGATGGGTTGTAATTTACTATACAAAATTTTTTCTCTGGGTTAAGTGAACTATTAACATTTTCCACAAAATCCTTTCCAAGTGGAAACCAGTCAAGTCTGCCAATAGTAAATTAAAGTGCTTCAATTGGGAGACAGTCACTTATCACAACAATGTGACAGAATATTACAAGGCACTGTAGAGAGGGTCTGAGCCAAGAAAACTAGTACTAAAGTAGAGGCTTTCAAAGGTAATAGAGAGATCAATATGTATTAAAGTTAGCCAGCAGCCTAGAACTGTAGGGGAAAACTTGAAAAGGAAGCAAGTGATGTTTTTGAAAGCTTCTCTTTTGCAGTAAAATTCTAAGTGCTGCCTCTGCTGTTTGCACAGTAATGCTTTGACTACATGCTTAGCTCCCAGTACCATGCATTAACCATTTTTACAGGTTTCATCAGGGGCCAGCAAGGCCCAGAGGACTCCTGAGGGGAATGGAGCCAGGGGCCAGCAGGACAGGGGTCTCCTCAGCCAGGGGCCACCCTGAGCAGAGCAGGCCCAGAAATAGGAGCCAGGCCCAACCAAGAGTTGAAATCACCAGGCAAGTTCATGGTGATGGAGCAGGTCTGAGGTCAAGCCAGGAAGTCAATCTGCAAGTCAGGGTCAGATCCAGCAATTGCCAGGCAGACGCCAGGTTCAAGCTGGGAAGCCAGTCCATAGGGTCAACTGGATGCATTGACAGGCAGGAGCACAGTGGCAGCTGAGCTGAAAACCAGCACTCTTCCAGAGGAGCTTAGGAAATAAACAAAGGCTCAGGGCTGAGCTTAAGTCGATCCTCTGGACTTGTAGATGTGTGTGGAAATTCCAGCTGAGGCAGGCCAAGGCCATTTTGGCTATTAGTGGACTCAGGTGCCTTGACTAAGGGCTGTGTGTTACCTACAATTTTGCTACTTGCTGTGTTTATTACATCTGTCAAATACTGTTGACCCTTGTGCTAAGGTAGGAATATTTTAGCTATTTTTGCTATGTTTGCACTGAAGCTTTAGCACTTCTTAGCTAGATTCTCATGGATGATTAAAAGAAGTCAATTTCTTTCACACAGGAGGCCATTTTCTCTAAAACAGTCCTAAAATCTGCATCTAAAATATTCTTTCTCTGCCTTTATAAAGGACACTTCGGTCTGTTCCTCTGTTTCAAAGGTCAATAAAGTGGTACAGACTGGAAGGATGAGATGAGAAATAGACATGACCAGACAGAAGCAGTTGTATGTCCTGGACTTAGACACTGAGGGCTAAACTGTCTAAATGCAAGTACTTTCCATTTGAGGTGCCCTAGAGTATCCAAAATATCCACACATATGATCTTTGCCAACAGGCTTTAGACCAGGTGTGTCAGGGGATGGTGATGACAGCTTGCAGATAAGTGAGGGAAGAGCAGTCCTGGCAGTAAATACATGGGACAGGGTGACAGGAGCAAGAGAGCCCTCAGGAAGGATAAGACAGGTTAAAAGAAGGTTTGCCTCAAGTGTTTGTGCACAAATGAGCACAGTCTGGGAAGCAAACAGGAGGAGGTGGATCTATGTGCAGGTGCAGAACTAAGGCAGCATAAGAATAACTGACACGTGGCAGGATCTCTGCATTGTAAGAAACCCAAGTTCTTTAGGAAAAGCAGGCAGCAAGGACAAGGAAGAGGGATGCTATCTATGCAAGGAAGCAGCCTGGATGTAGTCCTCTTTTGTGGAACAGTAGGGTGACTGACAGCTTGGAGTCATCATCAGGGGAGGGGCTGGTAAAAACAACATTGTAGTGGGAATCTGTTACAAATCAAGTAGTCAATATTGGGAAATAGATGAAGTTTTCTTTAAGCAGCTCAAGGAAGTCAGCAGATCACCAACCCTTGTTCATACAGATTGCCACACAAGCGCTGAAAGATTCTGGAAAGGATTTGTGGGTCCTGGTGGGCAGTGGTCTAAGTACACTGGGAGATTTCAACAGGAGTGTAGCCAGTATATCAAAGCATGATTTTTTCCCTCTGCCACTTATTGAGGCAGTTTCGAGCTCTCTAGCACAAAGAAGATGCTGGTAAAATTCATCAAGTCTAGCAGAGAGCTACCACGATGGTCAGGAGGCTGCAGCACATATCTTGTCAGCAGAACCTGAAGGGACTCTGCTTCTTTAAGAGAGCAAGATTGTTTAGGGAAGGTGTGGGGCATTTAGTAGCAGCTTTCTGATACCTGAAATGTGTTTTTTTAAGAAGACAAATACAATTTCTTTACGAAGGAGCAGAGTGGGTGAATGAGAGCTGTAAATTGAAATAGGAAAGGTTGTTGAAAATAAGGAAAGATTGTTCCACTTTGAGGATAACTGAACATTGAAAGAGGGGCCCATAGAAAATGTGGGATTTCCACATCTGGAGTTTTTGAAGACCCTAGCTGGACAAAGTCCAGAGCAGCATCCTCTGAATGCTGTGTTGATCCTTTTTTAAGCAGGATATTGGACTGAAGACCTCTTGATGTTCCGTCCAGCTGGAAAGACATGCAGTTCTATTGTATGTGGCATATATGTATATGTATATGCTGTAGAAACCACAGGAGACACTAGCTCTTCTGGGAAAACCCTTAGGGCTTTAAGGGTTGTCTTTAGGAAAAAGAAAGCCTCATTGACTTCAAAAAATGGCCAAATAACATGCTTATCTTCCCACAAGAATTGAAGTTTATGCGGAAGAGTATATGCCTACCTCTTCTTTTTCCATCTCTTGTTATCTGTTTTATCATTTTAGAATTCGTTTCAGGGGAGTTTATCATTATGATCTTTTGACCAGATGGAAAGACTTTTCTGGCAATTCCTTATAAGTAAACTTCTCTTTTCAAAATGCTATTCAAATTAAGGACCATGTTTCAAGGTACATTCCTGATTAATTTCAAATCTATAAAATAATAGACACCACTGAGGCTAAGAATAGGGAGAGGAGTAAAATGGAGTTTAAAATGTTCAATCGTATAAGTAAAAATTGAGTGGAAAATATGGTCTGACTTATGATACTACTGTCAGCAGCTCACACCCAAATGTTTATTCTTCTTTAATTTAAATGCTGTTGGGCATGTGGTCATATGTTGCTGCATTAAAGATGTGTCTGATACAGCTTCCTTGCCACAGGTCTTCTCAGGGTTGAGATTTCACATTCACATCCCAGTATATACAAATGAGATGGGTTATTACTTCCAAATGATTTTTGTTATTTATGAAAATATAAAGGGGATAAAATGCGGAGCAGGGATTTTCTAACTTCGTCAACTCAATGCAGTTCAGAGCAGACTCAAGTTTTGTTTTCACTATCTATATATAATGCTCTAGTGCTGCCTATTAAATTCAAGCCAAGCAGAAGGACAAATTTGCATATCCATTTCCATTCAGGTTATGGACTTTTAAATCCATGTTGCTTGTGTCTATAGACTAATGAGTACACCATTATAGAGGAGGCTTAGTATGTCACTGCATTTGGAATGTCCAGATTTTTGCTCGGCATATAATATTTTGAGAGCCATTTTTTTCAAGCATAGTGTAATAGGCTTTAACTTTGCTAAGCTTTTCTGCCAGGCCTCCAGTGCCCTGCTGTTCTATTATATTGAACTTGTAAGCAGGATGCTCTGCCAGGCTCACCCAGATTACTGCTGCAATAAGGGCCCTGCTGAGTGACTAGTGTCATGATAAGTGCTAGGGAGGGAGTTCACCATCTTGGCATACTGTTCTCATCTTATTAAATTCAGCTTTGTGGAAGCAGGGAGTCTGCCTCTCAGCCTCACTGGCTCTGGCTCAGTCCAACTGCTACTGTCAGACAATATGAAAATAGGAACCACCACAGCTAATGGCAGGTGCTGCACCACTACAGCTGAGGAAAAAAAAAAGAGAGCTTTTTCTTTTTTTCTTTTTCCTTTTTTTTTTTCCTTTTAATAGGTACTTGACTGGATTGATTTGGAAACATTTAGCTATTTAATATTATCATTATAGCCTTCATACCCACAGATACTTGCTGAGATACTGTTCTTATTGAACTTATTCTGTCTGCTTTATACAGACTCCTTTGTTCTTGCTTACTTACATTAAGGAAATATAATGTAGCAAAGCCCTTGGAACAGGTCTGATATCATTCAGATTTAGTAAAGGATGGTGTTGTAAAGATCCAGTCCTGACATCCCTGTTCAAACAAAACTCCCTACTGGGTGTTGCCTGAGAATAATTTCCCAAATTCCAATCTTGGATTACTATTGGAGGTGAAGTGAGTTAGCTGTTCAATCAGTAGCCCCTGCTTGCCTAATCCTCATATTTCTTTCAAAAGTGTAACCTTTGGTTTTGGATGGAGGATTCAGAATCTTCCCAGTGGCCTGAAATGACCAGCTGTGATCTGAGTGTAAGCTGTGTTGCTGAATGCAGCAGGAAAAGTACAACATTCAGAGAGGAGAGGACAAGGGAATATGTATTTGCAAGCCATACCCATGGAGAGGAAGAAAATGAAAATCACTCCTTTTGTAATATGAATTGCAGTAAACCACACCTTAGTTCTGAATGGTCAGAGAGTATTTGACCATCTATTTTTGAGCCTAAGGCTCTTTTGAGCTACAAATGAAAAAGGCTTTTCCAAGGGCTTATGGAAGGATAGATAGATTACTTCTGCACTTGCTGGTATCTGAGCACATATAGAGTCTTCCTTGACATTGGCAAATAAATTGTTTCTCACTGTTCAACAATAAATGCTCAAATAACTCCATCATTTCACTTCAATGTTTTGTAAATTGAACATGAACAACACATGCAGTAACCTTTCTGACAGAAATATCAATGAGGTCCAGCTACAGAAGACATCTTATAGCAAAACCAAGTTGGGATCAATAGAAAATCCTGGTTTTCAGTTGCTTTTATGGCAGGAGTTGCTAAGTCTGGCAGGTTGCATTTCAGTAGCACACTTGTTGGCCATGTCAGTCTTCATAAGAGTGACAGGTTTGATTAGACTCGTTGAGAGAGGCTGATTCAAAAATTCAGACAAAATAACATCTTTCTGCCAATTTGCAATATCACATTCACAATCCATTCCAGACTCATCAAAGCTAAGGAATAAAGGACTTAACATTTTAATCCCCTCTGAGAAAATGAATAAGAAAATTATGTCTCTGAAAAGTGTGGTTTTTTTCTTGAAAAACAAGAGTGGAGAACTATTAGTGGAACTGACTACCATGAATGTTGTGCGTCAGACCTTTCAAATCCCAGGCAATTAGCATGTAAGAGAATTCTTATCAAAATTTGAGGGCAAATGAAACGATAAAACAAATCTGGTCACGTTTATATGTAGGACAAGTCTGATTTGTTTATACCTGTTCTTCATTTCTATATCCCATTCAAGCTGTCATTTTTAAAGGTTTTCAAGTGTTCCTTCTAAATCACAATTTTTTTTTCCTGTTGTCTTGTTGTAACTGTGGGGAACATGAGTGGAGTGGCATTTTTCTTGCTCTCTGGTCAGTATGTGAACCACACAAAGTAAATTGCCAAGAAAAAAAAATAGATTCATTTAGAAGAGGTTTGAACCTTAACATTTCTCTTTTTTCCTTCTCTTTTACTATAGCCTTAAAAAGTTCCGTTGAAATTCAGAACACTGCAGCTAGTGAGTGAATTACAGTGGAATGGCTGCTGGATATTGTCCAGGAGAAGCATAACCAAGAGGTAAGTAGAGAATGCTAACAATCTGAAATTTTGCATTATATGAAATTGGTTTTATTTTGTTTTACTTGGAGAAAAAACAAAGACCTCAGGCTTAGATCTTTGCCAGTGAATCCAGGCTTGGAATCAATAAATGTGGGATGATCATTGGATGGGATGATTCAGGAAATATTTCATGAGGAAAGCATGGAATCTACTCCAACTTAGAGATGACATTGATCTCTAAACATTGTGCCTGAGAACATGGAACAAAGAAAGTGTTTGTTGTTGCTAATCAAACAGATTTATTTTTGGTTTTCATGCTATAATTTAAGTGATTCAGGGGGGAGTTGCTCCTCTGTCAGATTCTGAGGGATTAAATGGCCTTGAGATATGACCTCTCTTTGAGAGGTGGAACACCAATTCGGGATTCAGTTTTTCAGATTTTT
>VZRF01015562.1:0-29502 GCA_013396875.1 Vireo altiloquus
CTGAAAGTCGCGCTGCGTCACCACGGGAGATAGTTCTCCAAGAACTCATCCAGACCCCTTCCTATGGGTTACAGTTCTCCACAAACTGCTCCAGAGGGGTTCCCTTTCTATGGGGTGCAGTTCTTCAAGAACAGGCTGCTCCAGGGTGGGTCCCCCACAGGTTTGCAAGTGCTGCCAGGAAACCTGGTCCAGTGTGGGCTCCTCTCTCCACAGGTCTGCAGGTCCCTGCCAGGAGCCCACTTCAGCATGGGCCTCCCACAGGGCCACAGCCTTCTTTCCACTGGCTCTAGCATGGGTACCCTCCATTGCAGGTGGATCTCTTTATCCCCATTGACCTCCACGGGTGCAGGGGCAGAGCTGCTTCACCANGGTTTGCAAGTGCTGCCAGGAAACCTGGTCCAGTGTGGGCTCCTCTCTCCACAGGTCTGCAGGTCCCTGCCAGGAGCCCACTTCAGCATGGGCCTCCCACAGGGCCACAGCCTTCTTTCCACTGGCTCTAGCATGGGTACCCTCCATTGCAGGTGGATCTCTTTATCCCCATTGACCTCCACGGGTGCAGGGGCAGAGCTGCTTCACCATGATCTGTACCACAGGCTGCAGGGAAATCTCAGCTCAGGTGCCTGGAGCACCTCCTCCTGCTCCTTCTCCACTGACTTCAGCCTCTGCAGAGCAGTTCCTCTCATATATGGTAAATCCTCTCTTCTCTGAGCACAATTACAGCTGTGCAATACTTTTTTTCCTTCTTAAATATGTTATCACACAGTCATTACGACGATTCCCAGTTGGCTTGGCCATGGTCAGCGGCAGGTCCTGGAGCCGGCTGGCAGTGGCTTTACCAGACATGGGGAAGCTTCTGGCAACTTCTCACAGAAACCACCCCTGTAACCCCCTTGCTACCAAAACCTGGCCACACAAGCCTAATACAAACCCAAATATTCTTATTGGCTGCAGATATTACAGCCTTGCTGCTGCCTCCTACGCAAGGAGAAGAGTGTCAATAAATCACACAGTGGTTATGGTTTAGTTAAGAATCATGTAAAATCTGATATATGTCTGAAACACTCTACCCTCTCACCAGTTGTGCCCGATAGCTTGGCATCCTTGGCACATAAAGAGTTGGACGTTCTTTAGAACAGCAGAAACCTCTTTTCTTAGGCATGATACAGTTAGAGCACCAATCAGTAAATATTTCTTTGTGCAATCAAACTCAGAAAAGAGCTTAGTTTTGCTATTCATATTTTGGGATAGCACACAGCATAATTTATTAGATTTGCATTCATGGCTGTGTGTATGACAACTGATTTGCAGCTCTGAACCCTCAATACACACCTAAAGATAATCACCAGAACCTGTCTTGTTATTGTTCCCTTCCATGTCAAGGATGTTTATTCATGGGCCTCTGGCTGTCTTCCCATCACTTTGGCCCTGCTCTCAAGTCACTAGATCTGAGTCTGTGTCTTCACCTATATTTCCCACTGTCACTATAGAATAATCATTTGTATTGCCACCCATTATCACTGAGCTTTGATCAAAACTAAAGTCACAGTCTAGAGCTGTCATTGATTTTATGTGCTGGAGACAAAAAGCCCTCACATCGCTATGGAAGAGCAGCTCTCTGGGACCTTATTTTTGTGCCACGCTTCATGACTTTGATATTTCAAACACATCTATGTAACTTTGGCTCTTTGGCCCTCCAGTCCTCATCTATGCTTTCACCCTTTCAACATACTTTCCATTAGCTTCATGACACAATCTGTTTCACGGTTTCTCACTTCACTGCAGTCTAAAGCTGAAGTTGCTAATCCTCTCCTGCTCCTTGCTCTGACATGAGGGAGCAGATCCAGGATGATCATTTCACATTAGAATGCCATTACTACTCTTGTGAGGTTTTTCATTCCATCATTTTTAGAAATACAGGACACCTGATGCAGCACTGGAACTGGTCACAGTATAAGCACCTAAAAGCCTGAGATGCCAGGGAGACTGATGCAATCCTCTAATCATACATTTAGGTTGACATTGCATCTTCAAACTTTGTCTCTCTGATAGGTAGAAGGAAAGAAAGAAGAAGAACAAAATTAATTTATGCGCTTCAGTACATCATTTTTTCAGAAGATGTAACAGTGAAAAAATGTAGAGGCACTTAAAGAGACAAGTCATATCTGCTCAATCAATATTAGCTTAGTGATTTCATATCTAAAGTACAATAATTTCCTCTCTTTTAATGAGTAAATCAGATGGAAATTAATCTATTTACAACCAGTGTGCAAAATATTTCATCATTCTACAAAATTAATTACAAGTCCATGTATCACAACAAAGATAAATTCAATTGATTGAGAAACCAACAATGACACAAGAAGACTGAGTAGTGAGTACGTAAGTATGCAGAATTAGGCATACTTTGATCTAAAGTATCTTTATCAATACTATCCATCAGAATACAGAGTTGAGACCCTGCTGGTAACAGTCATGATACATTCACTATACACAGCACAAAGAATAGAGTGAAAAATGTCATTCATGTCCAGAAAGGTGTAAATTGTCACCTGGCAACTACTAGCTGAATATAAGATTTAAATGTAAAGACTCCTTTGTGTTGTATTTCCTTTTGCTCAGAAGCAATGTTACTTTTTGAGTGAGTAACAAAGACAAATTTTTCAAAACTTTGCCAGGAGCTTTTTTGGTGTGTTTGATGACCAAACACACTAGCCTAACATGTTGGTGGTTATGCTTTACAACAAAGCAATCCAGCCCTGGAAGTATCCAATGCCAGGCTGGATGGGGCTCTGAGCACCCTGGTCTGGTGGAAGGTTGGAACCTGATGGAGCAGACCATCTTCAAGGTCCCTTCCAACCAAAACCATTCTAAGATTTCATGAATGTCTATGGACGTTTCAAGCCCAAAAGCAGTGGTTCTTTTTGTAACAGTAGTCTCCATCTGCAAGAACATTTTTTCTGTTAGCAGCAGAAGTCACACTGGTATTGAGGCACCATTAAACGTTGTCAAGGACCAGCTTCAAAGGCAAAAATAGCACTCTTTAAATAACATCAGAGTAAAAAGTCAAGGCCTCCAAGACTGGAGCCCAGAAGAGATTCCGAGAAGGAATAAGGGCATAACTTTCTTTTTAAATATGATGAAAACTGTAAGCATATCACATAACTTCTCAGTTTCACAGATAGGCAGATTTAGCCAATCCACCTGAAAATATCACAAGATTCTAAAAGTAGCTGGACAACTCTCACTGGTACCAAAAAGCCAAGTTTCTAAAAGGCTTTGCCAGGGAACAAAAGGAGATTTGTCCTTTAGTCTGACAAAACCAACAAGACTGACAACCCTACCAGCACAGATGTCACAACTCATTTTAGAGTGGAGACAGCACGCACATTTAATATTCCTATGAAATACTGTATGCTTTGACCTGTCTTGTTTTGCTAAAGGTACATGATAAACAAATAGAGTCCTTAGCATTATGAAACATTGGAGCAATATGGGTGGTCAGGAAATCACTTTCCATTTTTATTCAAATTCATTCTTTTTCTTCAAGACTCTTAATGGGAATGTCAGTCATACTACCAGTTTTAAAGGACACCTTGCTATATTGTTCAACAAGTTGGCTTTTCCAGGAGACGTATTTCCATTTTTGTAATGGCCTGCAGCATTGTATGATGCCAAAATGGCAGATGGTCTCACAGTTATATTGCTGTTATGTTCCCAAAATCACAGAACCAGTTTTGTTTTAACCAAGATTTTTATATTCTTTGCTCATAAGAGCTATCTTGGGCTAGCTTTGCCTTACAATTGAAATTTCACTCCCCTTATTCTTACACTGCCAGTGTGAGAATGTGTGTGGCTGTCAGTGAATTGCCTTCATGACTCATATTTTTGCACCTGCACACAGGACAGCAGGAAGTCGGTCCCACATAGTGCATGGCCAAACCAAAATTCTGTCTCGCTCAATTTCACATGCATTTGGATGTTCTCATTAAAATATATCTCCTAGTTAAAATGTATTTTCCTAGCTTAGGAAATAAAAATGCTTAATTGTCAGGTCCTAATTGTTTTAAAATTTTCTGTGATCTAAATGTTGTTCTTGCAACAATTTTCCATGACATTTGGAATGATTTCATGTATCAGAAAACAACGAGAGGTAAAAGGTAAAATATCCCCTTGTTATTTATACCTAAAGCAAAACAAAGACATTAAGAATGTATTCTTTTGAAAAGAAGTAATAAGCTTGTGTGTTTGAGACCAAGAAAAGGCGCATCAGTGATCCCAGCTTCTTGTCCAGATCTTGGTGATTCTTTCAAACGCAGCTTTAGTCAAGTTGTTTGTGCAGTGTGACAGGGACTCACTCCCTGCAGGGGCATTGGCAACCCTCAGCAGTCACCTGTTCTGTGCGCAGGGTGATGACAGCTAAATGTTGGTATCTGTGAAGGCTGGCAAGATCTACAAAAGCCTAACCAGCAGGCAGTGTTGACGGACTTCCAAATTCTACCACTCCCCAGGGACTGCAAAATATGTGAAGTACTATGAGGAGGTGAATCCTTTCATTCAAGGTTCCCAAACCAGCATCATCTTCAAGTAGTTCTGCTCCAAGATCAAGGCAAAAATCATCATTTATGGATGTAAAGTTAAATACCCATTACATAAAATGCTAAATCATCAATGGAGCTAGCACTGAAATTCTAGTTTGCTTTTAATTATCCAAGGGTCCTAATTATGGCCAAAGAACCTGTTTAGTTCTGGAAACTCAGAAACAGCCCAGTAGTTTTATGAGGAACACCGAGAACTTTGGATGTAGGTGCTGCATTTATGAACCACATTCTGACTCTTTGAGGAAAATGAGAAAAACAAAGAAGAAAAAATGCAAGGTCCGTATAGGCAGCTTATTATTCCTAAAACGGGTCTAGTGACCTGCACTATATGTTTGTGTTGCTGAGTCAGGGCTAACTGTACTATTTCCTTGCTCATGCCACTTACAGATGCACAAAGTTATGCAGTGCACTGCCTGTTTTAATATACTGCTCCATAGACACTGACTCATTAGATAATCATAAGTGCAGATAATCAGAAACATTCTTGAAAGGTTTTGGCTCTTTGATTTTTTTCAAATATTTCCTCCAAACGAAAATTACAATTTTTCCACTCCACTCATCCACTGTTCTAAATGTTAAGCTATATATAATATTTCTCACAGGGACTGGGGCATTAGCTGGTATTCACAGTTTCTGAGAGATGTTGACTGTAAAGTGGAGGTTCCTTGTCTCAGTTTCATTCTGTATATGCACACTTAAATGCGAGAGAATCAGCCCTGCTGAATCCAAGCTCACAGATGGAAAGGGAGGAGGTTCCCCAAGCACCAGAGCAGGGATTCTCCTGCAGCCCATGGAGGACCATGGTGGAGCAGATAGTCACACTGCAGCCTACAAAGGACACCAAGGGTTCTTCAGCTTCTCTCACTTTCTCTGGCTTTAGATGCACACATGGATAGCTGTAAGGTACCAAACCTCTGTTTCCACACACCAAAATACATTTTGATTATATTTTTTTCTGATTATATTATTCAGTTCCTCCACATTCTGTCTTCTTTTTCACTGGTGGAAAAGATAAGAAATACAGGTGTATTATATTCCCACAAACGCTTTTACAGAAACAAATGCCTACATAATTTCTGTATTCATAAATTAATAATAAGTATTCAGGCACACATCAGACTGCTGAGCTTTCTAGCACTAGTAGTATGTCACTCTTTAGCACCAAAAATTAGCACGTAATTTACAAAAAAAAATTCAGTTTTAAGTAAACCACCTTTTTAGCACCAATTTTAATATTTAAAACAAGTTTCTGGTTCTCACATGAAGCAGTCTGCAGGAATCTGTGCAATATCAAAACATTTGTCACAAAATTGCTATCACATTATCAATACAACCTCTCAGTAATCTATAGATCATCAAAAGGATGTGGTTAATCAGAGCAACACTTGCAGAATTTTCAGATTTGTGAAGAGTCTCAAAATGGTTTCCATCCTAATTCAGGGTGGGAGCAATTTCTGAAATTTCAGCATCTCCTATAGGGCAGGATTTCAGTGCTTTGGCCAGGCTGTTCACTTGACACTTCTCAGAAACTACAGCTCCACCACTGTGTAATCGTATACATTGAGACTAAAGGCCATAAGCCTTTGAAAAGTATTTGGGAAACACCATTGCTCCTCCAGGATATGTTTAGAATATTTTTGTCAAAATTAAGTATTTCTGCTAGCAGGTATGTGACACTGTGTATTAGAGGCTAGAGAGAATGACAGTATGTGGGATCTAAGAATGGGAATAACAGATTAGTAAAAAAATCATAGAATAAACTCCAGGATAAATTCTTTTAGGAGGTTCATCATTGTGGTACTGTGATTCACATTGATGCAGTGACCCTTTCCATTGTACTGGGGCAAGAATGCATTTCAGCACAGAGGCATGAATGTGAATTCTGTTCAAAATCAAGCATAAGCTTTAACCATGTAGGAATCCAAAATGCCTGAATTCAGAAAAAAGTCCACATTGCTAGGACTCAACAGAAATGGCTATGAATCCTGCTTCAGGGTAATGTCCCTGGAGCTGATCAGATAAACTCCCCACTTCATTAAATAAGGCAGTGGAGGGAGGTCTGTTTGTCCTTCTAACAGAGACATTCAGAAAATTTGTGCAGATGGAAACTGATAGCACTTCCCAGCTACCTTTCCACTCCAGCCTTCCAAGAATAAGGAGCTATGTGACTAGGGAACTGGGAGACAATATATCAGAGAAATTAACTACAAGCTGATTACACATGGCACCAGTTTCTTATCTTACCACCAGGAGACTTGGACACACATCAGCAGATCTGTTCCTATTTCCATGGTTTCTGGTAACAGCCACCATCATGCTACATTACAGTAGGAGCACTTCTGTCTCATACTCTTTCTTTGTTTTTTTAGCTTAAATATGACTATAGAAACACTCGAAGCTGACCTAAAAAGGTGGGGTTAATGAAAATCATGCAGACAGTGAATGTCAGAAGAATGGGTTGAGGATTTGCATGCATCATACTGGACCCACTGCATACATTTCCATAACAGTAAGGGATGAATAATAAAACCTACAATTTTTATGTTTTTATCATGTCATCATCTCTGATTTAATATTCTTTTTGGTGCGGTTTTTTTCTTCCTTGCTCACAGTGCTCCTTCCTTCATTATTTAGTTCAAATCATAAGTCTTTCCCCACCTTTGGGAATTTTATTTATATGTTTTTCCCTTCCTGATGCAAAATAGAAATAGGCATTAAGAAGCCATCCCAGAGGTGATTAGAGTCACTCATATGTAAAGCAAAAAGAGTACTCTCTGGGGAGGACTACTAAGCTCATATCACTGTTTAAAAAATCTCTTGGTTTTGTCTTTTTTTCCTATTTTTCCCCCCAAAAGAAAACTCACACATGTCAAAATAGATAACAAAAAATTTTATGGTGCTATTTGGTCAAGGTCTTGGAAAGTTTTTCTCTTTAGGGAGTGGTGGTAATTTGTATTTTAGCTCTTACCAGGCAGATGGTCAATCCTTGGGACAACCTGATCCTGTAGTTGCTCAGTGCTAGCAGAAGCACTATTAAGTCTGCTCCTTCCACTCTGAAATGAAAGACAACATTCACCTTTCATTTCAAAGCAAACAAAATCAAGCTTTATACTGGAGATTATTATCTCTGTTGTACAATTTAAGATCGGTGTAATAAAGCCACAGAATGGGACACAGCTGCCTACCTTGCTTTTAGACAAGATTTTACATTCTCCCATTAACCCCTGAATGCAAAATGGAAATTGAGGGGGACCTAAACTGCACTTAGCTATCACCTCACCAGAGAGGCATCCAAATCTCCTTCAGCAAGATATTTCATTTTTTCTTTTTGTGGTGCCCGAGACATTTCTCAGTGAATGTCCTAAGAATGACTGTGTGGCTTGGCCACTGTCAGCTTGCTTTAAGATCCCAAGTATAATGCGGGGATTCCCCAGGGTGCTTTGGGTGCTTATTTTTCTAACAGAAAAAATCCTCTTATTGTCTGACTGTCTCTAACTAGGAACGCCTATATGTCAGTAATACTGAATTATTCAATACTCAACCTTTATACCTGCTTATCTCTTAGCATAATTCAGACACTTGGTGCTCAATTCCACCTTTGGAGCTTTTTCCAATACATTTCCTTTGGTATTTACCTACTGGAGCAGATGTGAGCAGATAAAGAGAAACATCCAAATATTTAGAGTTAGACCAAAACTGTTTAAGTACAGCCTTACTGGAAGATCTTCAGTGCCGTTTAGAAGCCACCTTAGCCTTTGCAAACTTTTTCTCTTACTTATTTCTAAATACATTTAGATACCAATGTTGTGAACTGCTGAGCAAGCTGTATTAGCCAAATGTGACTAATTTATTTTAAATGAGTTTTAAGCCTGTAGTTATGACAGCCTCCAACAAAGGCTAAAACAATTATGACAGCTGCCAATTAGAACAACTGGAGATTAAAGAAAAACTAATACAGATTTTTATAAGTGACATTGAAATTATTTACACATTAAGAGTTTATTTGATAAATAATTTTTACCTTCCCAAATGTATTTTGCTCAATCTTTCCAAAAGGAATAATTTAGACTTCTGTTAAAAAGAGCTAAGCTAAAAACTAAATTCCTTGCTGAAGCATTGTGTGATTTATTTAACCTGCTTTATGTTTATTTAAAACCAAACAAATGCACCCTAAAATGCAGTCAGTTAGGGATGACCTGAAATCTGGCGAGGAAATCACTGTACAAGATCTAGAGGAGTTTGCACTCCTATTTTTTATCTTAGTTTCAATGGAAATATAAGCATAAAAAGGAGAATAATATGCCAGAAATTAACTTTTTGCCCTGACCAGAGTGCAAAATTCTCATTGAGATTGGAATGTCAGCTCAGATGGCTTGGCCAAGAAACATGCCAATAGTGTGAACCGCACGGTATATGATTTGACATCTTGACATTTAGCAGACTTAGAAAAAATTATTAAAAGAGACACAGATACTGTAAGGATGAGCCTTGCTAATACCACTATACCTATCTTTTTCTACTGTTTTCCTGGATTATGTGGCAGTGTGGAAGGCAGCTCAGGCTGTATGCAAAACAGCAAATTCACCTGTACTGCACCCTCTCCGACATACTTTGCCCGTCCTGGGCATTTCACAACCAGATAAGAATTAGTCCAAATTAAAAACTCATGGAATGCATTCAGTGTGAACATCAGATGGCATTTCACCATGCAGACCTTGCTCCCTCTGGACCACAGTACTGTCTGGTGCAGACATGTTAGAAAGCACATCAGGAGAAACAAAAAGCCTTGGAGTCCCTCAGGTGCTTCAACCAAAGTGTCTGAGCCACCTTTCAATAGGATTCCAAAGCACTAAATATTCACCACAATGAATTCAATCAATTGATGGTATACAGAAGTGCAAATGCAAAGTACTCCACAGGCAATTTCTGTAAGCAATTTTTATTGCAGTTTCCATTACAACTGCAAATAGAAACTTGTTCTTAATCTTTTCATAGCAGTCTCCCACTTGAGCTGTTATCATGAAGTATGTTTTCTGTCTTGAAGTACTGAGGACAGCATAGCACAGATGGGATGAGCCATATAAAATTATTTAGGAATTGGATCCTATTACCAAACAGTTGCCGTGTTAAAAATTAGGAGAAAGGGGGTAACAAGGTTATTTTACAAAGAGGATGCAGAGGAAGATGGATTACTTCTAATGAGATTTATCCACTTTTTTTTCTTGTTAGGGACTTAAAGCACCATAAAAAATAACATATACATTTTAATTACACAGAAGAATTATTTTTTCATAGGGCTCTGTAGAGCTTCCAGAGACACCAAAGGGATCCAAAGATTTCTCTATACAACACTCCATCAAACTGCAATTGAAAACTTACTGTTGTCTATCTAATGAGCAAATTAATAATTCTTCTGCTTTCAGAAACATAATTTTTGAAGGAACTCCTAACAATGTCCTTTTGTTTTCTTATGTCACTCATGAAGGGTGCTAGTTTGAGCTACAGCTGGTAACATAATTAGTTGATTAAGCAGAGTAATTCTGGAGCTTTCACCGATCTGATGCCTGTGATCTAAATAATGAAACATTCTGTCCCTCCAAATGAGAATGCTTTTCAAGCACATGCCAAAACCAAAAAACAGGTGGTTCTGCTGTGGCAATGTTCCAGAGATGCACCAATGCTTACAAGATGCACCTTGTACCTTGCGCTGGCATGAAATTGGAGTTGAAATGATGATTCAGTACAAATTCTTCCGAATCAGAAGCATTCTGCAGAAAATGTATAAATATGCCTTACAGGACAAAAAGATGATAGTCTATCACAGTATATTTTACCAAAGGGTCACCATCCTCAGTGGAAACAAATAAACCATAAAAATGTCATTGTAACTAGCAGAAAAAGAAATTTCTCTTTGTTTTAATTGATACAATAGTTTTATATTTTTTGGTAGTAAAATTAAAGCAGCTATGTATTTCCCCTCTCTCCCCTTGAATAGGGAATTGTTTCCCTGGAAATGCTAAGACAGAATTTTCTACAAAATCCAGTCCTATCTGACAGATTAGTTGGAAAAATTCATATTGGTTATAATAAAGAAGACTAATTTTGTATCTGTCTTCTCTTTCTCCATCACTGATAGTGAATAAATAAACTGAATAACATCTCTCAGCCCACCAGCAGTCACAAGAGCTATTGATTCTAAAATAGAAAATTAAACTTTCTAAAATTAAAAACTTTCACTCTAGATAAAGCCTTTGCTTTTTTATTAGCAGTTTTGGAGAAATGCATTCAAGATTTTCTGGTAATCCGCTGTTCCTATTTATTGATACATGAAAATTACCACCGATTTCTCCTCTGGGTTGTTCATTTACTTCTACTGTTAATGGAAAAAAGTGCCCGCCCATCTATCAGTCCACATGGTAAATAGCCAGTGTTCAATCAACAGTCCCTAATTAATATTCACAACATTTTTCTGAGGTTTTATTTCATCTTATCACCAAAATTTAATCCAAGACAGAAAAATGGGAATGAATAGATCGAGATTTCAACACATTTATTAATAAAGCTTCAATTGTAATTGCACCTTCCTGACACACACCATATACATTTCTCCCAATGCCCAAGGGAGGACCAAGAGCTATTACCTCCCTTCTCATCAAATATCCCATGAAAACTCAAGGATGACCTACAAAATCAGAATTTTTCCATGTTGTTTTGGAAAAAATAAGCATTTTTCCTTCTGTTTTCCTGCCTAGCTATGAAAGATTAACTGCACTCATTGCTCTACACAAGTATACATGAAGACCAACTCCCCAAGTCCTTCTACAGACACATTTTTGACTCAAATACATGGATATGAATCAGGAAGAGAAATTAATTTCATGTCAGCAAGAAGCTTCCTGACCTCCTACTTTCTGGCAGCACCAAATGTTCCCTTTCTGCAATATGATTCAACAACCTCCTGGAAGCACAAGAACAGCACTTCCCCTACAAAGGGAAATGAAGAAGGCAGAAGAACCTGGGTTCTTCTAGACAACTATGAAAATAAGGATCCAATTCCAACATTAAGAGAAAGCCCAAACACAGATGGAAGCTGAACCTGTAAAGAGATAAACCATATGAAATTATAATGTTATTGACATCAAATGGGGAGAAAAAAGAAAACAGAAAATCAGAAGTATTGATAAGCCCTTGAAAATGTTTCATAAGAAGCTTGAAAGTAATCCTGAAAGCCATTTGCACAGATTACACAGCGAAAATGTTCCCAAATACATGTGAAATAATGAAAAATACTAAAACCACAAGCAGAATTAAAAAAAAAAATATTTAATAAACAGGAAAGTGCAGCAGAAACCAAGCTTAAAACAGCCAGCTCATATGATGAGAACTCAGCTTTTACTCAATCCCTGCCTTACCAATAGCATTTTATTTGGTATTTATGGGCTTAGGGCTATAAAACCCCACATAACAGCATATATCTACATTGCTCTTTGTGACTTACAGCTAAAGATCCCTTGGCACGATGGTCTCAGAGGTGAGAGGAGACATTCTGTGTATGAAGGCCTGGGAAGCATTTGCACTCATTATTATTATGTCGAGAGTGGAAAGGAATGCTTGGTATGGCTGAAGGAGTTTGGGCAGGGGGTCTGGGGAGGAAAGGAGCAAGAGAAGTCATTCCTGAAAGACCTTGGATGGAAGACAATATCCTGAAAATGCCACAATGACTTTAAGAGGAACAGGGATAATTTACTGATGGTTTAGTAATTGTCAGGCTCCAGTGAAAGCCACAGAAAACCTTTAAAATCTTTACAAAAGAGACCTTTTTTAAAGAGGTTGTCATTGCTGAAAAGAAAAATAATTGACTAATGGGGACTAATTCTAAACCCAGCAGGTCAGAAGCTGAGGCCTTGCAGAATATAAAGGGAAAGCAATCATGCCAGATGAAAGAGAACTTGTAAGAGGAGAATATTCTGCTGTGTACCGTCAAGCCAATTGTGGACTAATGCACATCTCTCATTACTGTCACTAATTTAAACAGGCTGAACATTCAATCACTATTATTATGTTATCTTTTCAGCTGAAGGTCGAACGCATGGGCATTGAAACCTTACAGCTTCTCCCATACATGGAAAAAATCTCTGTGCCTACATTTGGTATGTAACATTGCCCTTTGTAGCTAGAATGTTTATTTGTAAATAGAATTGAAGGACATATCCGAGAAATAGCAAGCAGAAAATGCTTTGGTGGCAATCTCTATCCAATGAGTAGGGACACAGATCAGCGAGGTAAGGAAAGGCATGCCCCAGTAGGGACATACAGATTTGGGATGCTGTGCCAGGGCTGTGGTCAGCAGGGAGCATTTTTTGCTATTGTGGGTCCGATGATTATTTCTCATAAAACTGTATGTGAAAAACAGCACAAGTCTTTACAGGGCTTTTCCTTTATTTATGCAGTCCATGATGCAGGTACTGAAGGAAAAAAAATTACAAAGCAGAGTTATTAGCAGGAAACTAAGTATTAATTCTGGATCTCCAAAACAGGAGCTGTCTCTGTCCTCTAAGTTTCTTAAAGAATCATACAATAATTTAGGTTGGAAGGAATTTAGGTCATCTAGGTGGACCTCCAAGAGGAGGGCTAGCTTCCAGTTTAATGAAGTTGCTCAAGGCTGTGTCCAAGAAAGTTTCAAGTAAGTACAAGGATGGCAACTCACCAACTTTTCTAGGTAAATATTCCAGTGTTTCACATTCTCATTATGCAGAAATATTTTCTTTCTATCCATCGGGAAGATTTAACGTTTCTCTACTGAAAGTAAAAATTGCTAACTCTGGTCTTTTCAGCAAATAAAGATATTTAAACAAACAAATGCCCAGCTCATTACTAGAACTTTCAGTGTAACCTGAAATACAATAATAAATTTTTAATAGCATATGCCTTGCAAAAAGAAAAAAAAGGGCAAAAAATTCAAGGAGTCAGGATTTCTGAGTTATTACTCTCTCAAATTGATAAATGGGAACAGATATGAAATACCGTAGCTTTCTATTCTCCTTTTTAAACTAAATAACTGAAAAAAAAAAACAACCCACAAGACATTTTCTTTAGATCCTTTCAAGAGGAGGACTTTGATGCACCCTGTTACTGCTCTACCTCCATATAGTACACACTAGTACACATAGGACACACGCCACACTTCATCAGCACTTACCAAACTGTAATAGAGTCAGGTAATGTATTAGAAATTAAAGTCATAGTTATTTTTATATGTAGCCTAGTGTCTTAAAACACACAGGTCTTCTGTGGCCTATGCAGCAGAGAACAGCACAATGTTTTCTGTTAAATTTAAACAATAATATAGAACCCTCTAAGCATGGACTGGTCAAGAAGAAAGAGAGTAGGTAAGAGGATCTTCACCTCCTGACTCCTGTCCTGGCATGGGTCTATCCAAATCGCAGTCCCAGATGCACTGGGTAGAGACCTGCTGCAGGCAGAATGAAGGCTGCAGTGTGGTGCTTCTCCTCATCCCACATCACACCAGCACAGAGAAAGAAGTCCCTCAACATGCACACACTGCGACCACCTTGCACTCCTTCTCCCCTGCCACCCAGCCTAGGGCTGTGGGGATCTCCAAGCCAGATGCCACTGGTGGACAGCCAGATGGATGACAGGGTAGAGACAGCCCCAGCATGAGGAAGTGCTATACAGCAACCATTAATTATTGTGGATACAGGCAGCACAAAGAAATACCCTTCTCTCTGTGACTGGTTTTATCTAAGCGAAGTACCCATGCCCAAATCACGATAGTACCTAGGGCAACACTACACAAGTCAATGCCCAAAACGCCATTGTGCCTCTTCTTGTCAAAAAACTGTGAGGGATTCAGCAGCTGCCAAGCAACCCAAGAGTGCTGGGATTAAGCAACACAACCTTTTTCTATGACTATAACTATTTCTGTAACTCCATAACTATAGATGCTTCCTAAATTAATTTCTGTTCGGATAAGAACCAAGAGAAAACACTGACTTGTAAAAATGCCACTGACAGTAAAACCATAACAGCCTTTAAGAAATAATTGAGATGATCAGTAATCTCCATGGTTAAAAAAGCAAACCCTTTTATAGTCTGAAATAATCTTTCGGTTTCCAGTCCCATTATCGTTTTACGCCTGGATCTGCTAAAATAATGGTCCCATTATCAAACTTTTTTTCTTCATGCAAAACTACCCTGAAGTCACGTTTTTCTTCCTCAGAGACCTTAATGGATTAGTTGACCTTATTTTTTAAATAAGTGGGTCCTGTCCTTACAGCTGTTGATGTTTTCACCACTCCACGTTTCCTCAAGGACATTTACATAACAGTTCACTTGAACTGTGCTTGTTTCTCCGGCAGCTGAAGCAGGGCACGCCGTGGTAACTGGCCCACAATTACCTCTGCGACCTCTGACAGCACTGCAACAGCCCCTGCTCTGTGAAATGTGATGAACACATTTACTGACAGCCTCAGGGAGAAACCTGCAAGTGATTGTACAGACACACATCATGGTCTTCCACCCTAAATCCACAGCCATTCAAACCACTAACTGAACCAAGTATTTGTGGTTTTCTTCACTGTTATGGTTATGTGCATACAGAAAGAAGTAATCTGGTTTTATGCTGTAGAAAGAGTGATGCAATACAAGTCTCGGGCTACAGTAGTGTAAAAGCAGCCATCTTCACTCTTAAACAGTATTCATTTTTCTTTACTTGTCTCAGTCATGCACAAATGCTGCTCAGAGAGTGCTACAGAGTGAATCAAGGCACCATTTTTGTAGTGGGAGTGGAAATGGCACCTGAAAGCCTCATTTTAAAAAATATGGATTTCTCCCAACACTTCTGAAAGGTCTAATAACTTCCCACCCAAGGCTACGAGGATCCTGGTTGGTTCCCATTGCTATTAGTTGCACATGTGTGATTCCCAATGCTTCCACTTTATAGAATTTCCAAGGTATCTGCAGAAGGTTTCAAATTAACTCCAAATTTCAAAGTGATATCCAGGGGGTATTGCACTGAATTCATTAGGGTTTGTTTTGAAGCAAAGACCTTCAGGCGAGGAACCCCAGAGTTTCCTAAGCCTGAGTGAAGCTTTCAGAAACCACTTTAAGCAGTTCAAACCAGTGGTATGACAATGCTCTAACATAAAAGTAAAATAGCACTATAAAGTGTAGTCTTTGATATAAATCTGGACTAAACCCAGGGAAATATGTCTAACAACTGCAGCTGGTCAGAGCTGTCATATATGGCTTTATGACATTTAGTGAGGCAACAAACTGCTTTTAAAGAACTACTGAGAAAGCAGTGGAGCTGCTGAGCACGACAATTAATTGTTTCCAGTTCAATCAGATGAGGGAAACAAACACAGGAGACCCATGGAAGCCAAGCCTAGCATCCATCTTGGGAAGTTCAGCAGATAGTTTTAGGAATGCTGCTGCCAAAATCCTTCTAAGACAAAACTCTTCAGAGATCAGCTCTGCAAGCCTTGGCCGAGGAGGTTGCTACCTCCTGCTGGGGATCAGATCAAGTCCTGAGGGTTGGCAGTCGTGCTCATCAACTGCAGTGAAAGAACTGTGGTGTAGCCAGGCCTCCCCTCCTCCCTGGCCCCTGCTCACGGGCTCCTCCTGGGGCCAGGTCTGTTTCCAGTTCTTCAGGAGAGCTTTCTTCAGAAAGCAGCTTTCCTCCAGCTAAGCAAATAATCCACATTCCCTGCCCAGGCCTTGGCTCTTTGCACCAACATTTACAGCCGGCAGGACTGAGCCCAAGCTTGCTCATGGCGTGCAATACTTTGGCTTGAAAGTTGGCACCCTAACGTGCAGAGGATTTCTGGCACACAAGTGGGCATAGCAGAATCTGATTGCTATTCCGAGAAATTGGACCAATCTCATCCCAGCAAAGCTAGTGGTAATTTCAGTAATTAATGCATTAGGAACAGTCCTCAGGAACTATGCTGAAATGTAATTTTCCATTAACCTCCACAGGGCGGCAGTTTTACAATGTGACAATTATTCAAATATCACTTCATTGTAAAAATTACAGATTTAAGCTGTGTCATGGGTTTTGACATTTGATAAATTCACGATGCTTTTTATTACATGCTCCTACTCAGGTGTTAATGTGTAAAATCTCATAAATGCAACAAAATACAATAAAACTTCTGATTTAAGATATTAATTAGGTGACTAAACTGTCACACAAGATTTGTTTGTCCTTTATAAATTAGTAACTCAACCCTCACAATTTATAAGCAGAACAAATAATAAAACAAAAGGCTTGGTTCACTAAAAAGCCACTAAGCTTTTGCACAAGGCCACAGCAGCCATGGAAAATTGATTTTCCACAGCTTACTCAGTCTTGAATAGGCACTGCTTTGTAAAAAATTTTTTACTGAGTGAAGCCAAAACGCATTATATCTTAGACCATTAGGAAAAGGGTGTGTTTGCCCCATTATTTCTAAAGTCAACAACATCACATTTTAATCTCATGTTTCACAATGGGAAGAGCTCAAAGATGTATTTGCATTTTATTACCAGGGTAAAAGAAGGGTACCATGCTAGATCTTCAGTAGAATGCTGGCTGTTGGAGAAGGAAAACTATTACACATTATTTTTCTCAGAGGATAAACTGCAGGTAAAGAGCAGGTGAAGTGAAGCAGCATTTTTTGTACAACATACCACTATGGAACCCATTACCTTGGGTTGAACCTCAGGACAGCCAACACATAAATGGCATCAGACAAATCTGGAGAACAGGACATTCCACATAGCATTCCAGGTGCTGCCTAAGAAACTTCTCGACCAGTGATCACTGGAAGTTGGGAAACCCTGAGCAGCATGGACTACCCTGTCTTCAGAATTTGGCCTCACTATGGGAAACAGGATGGACCTCCTGAGGGTGTCTTCCAACAGCAATTATGGTACATCTCTCTGTCCAACACTTTGTCTTACATTGTTAACATCCTAGCTGGTATCATAAAAAAGTTAGAGGGCTACATGGACATTTGATTTGAACTGGTATGGAAGACTTTATGCTGTGTTAATAAACGAAATTGTGTCACCTGATCCAAGATATATTAAAATCAGAAGTCTTCAGTAGCTTCTCTGGTCATTGAACTGGTCTAGTTGATTTTGCCAGGATTATCATAAATAAATTAATCTTGCACATACTCTACACAGATGAATAATATTTGCATAGGGGCTGGGTAACCTGCATTTTACAACTGATACAATATCTGATCCACACAAGAACCACCAGCTGCTCACCCAGATCTTGGGAGAGACCTGATCTCATGGTGTCACAGAGTTTAAGTCCAGAGTTGCCATTTGATCACCTAATCTGATCTACTTTTCACAGGCCATTACCTTTGTACTGAGCTCAGTAACTTTGTGTTTGACTTAAATACATCTTCCAGCATGACATCCTGTCTTAATTTGAAAATGAGAGATGGGGAATCCATCTCTTCCCTTCATCATGTACTTCAATGATTAATCACTCTTTCTGTTAAAAACAGGCATAGAATTTCTAATTTTAATTTGGCTGGTGACAGCTTCCAGCCATTGCTTCTGTAGTACTTGGAATTTTCTTATTGTGAATATGCTCACACATTCTAATGAGGTCACCTCTGAGTCTTGCTTTTAATTCACTGACATGCCAATTCCTTTATTTCTCATGGGATGAGGTATTTCTTACAGCTCATGAATCATTTCAGTAGTTCTTTCCCTTGCTCTTTTAAATCTTTGAACCATTTTAAAAATATGAGTATGAACTGGATACTCCATTTCTGTGCAGAAAAGTAAGGCATCTCCCCACTCCTATCAGGAATCTGTTTTTTAATGGGCATCCGACCACTGACTGGAGTATTCAAATTGGGTTTGTTTGGATGAAATAAAATCATATTAGAAGACCGACAGTTACTTTATGAGTGAATTTTCTTATATACAAAGCTTTAGTTGAGCAAAGCTAGCAAATTAGCAAATTACTTTAGTTGAGTAAAGATAGCAAATTTCACAGTGAAACTTGCAGACTGTCAAACTGTGGCCTTTCAAAAGTCAGATTACCCCCGATCTTGGCTGTCTTCTCATAACTATTAATTGGAACAAAATCTTGTTAACCCTGGCACACCAGGAAAAAAAAAAAAAAAGTTTGCTTTAATACTGTAATAGCAATTCTGTTCTCCACCACTACTGAAATTTTCAAAGAATTATGCCACATTAATGGGATTGCCCAACCTGGAGAAAAGAGAGCTCCAGGGAAACATTATAGCAACCTTCCAGTACCTAAAAGGGACTAAAAGAGAACAGGAGAGGGACATTTTAAAAGGGTTAGGACAAGGAGGAATGGCTTTAAACTGAAGGAAGCTAGATTTAGATTAGGTATTAGGAAGAAATTCTTTACTGTGTGGGCTCTGAGGCACCGGAATAGATTGCTCAGAGAAGTCGTGGATGTTCCACCCCTGGAAGTGTCCAAGGCCAGGCTGGATGAAGCTCTAAGCAACCTGGTCTAGTGGAAGGCATCCCTGTCCAGAACAGAAGGGGAGGAACTAGATCGTCTTTCAGGTCCATTTCAGCACCAACCATTCTATGATTCTATGAAAAAATAATTTTATGCAACAGTTCTTTCTTCTCCATGGGCTATTCAAAGTAACTTCTTAGCCTGTAAAACCCCCATATCTGTAATAAAAGCTTTTATCCTAGTGCTACAATGGTGAGACAGATGACTACTGAGGTTAAAAAAAGGGCATTGGCTGTACTGTATTAGTTCAAACCCACTGAATTTTGCCAACTTTAAGCTGACAATTCTCATTTTAGAATCGCTGCTGCCATAATATATGTTTAATAATGCCAATTTAAATGCATTACTGAATTGAAAAAAAGAAATCTCTAAATGTGCATTATTTACTTTAGAAATTATTCCTTTTTAGCAATAGAGATACATGGTTTCTCAGAAATGATGGATGCTGCATTCCTTTTGCTGTTCAGGACTCTTATCATCCTTTCAGACAATTGAATTTCTTCCATTTGTAAAATCTATTACCAGCAGAAGGACTGCAAGTAAAAACCAATGACTGGAATCAGAGCTGGTTTGGCAGTACAGGAATACTTCACTGTTCCATATTAATATCCAGGAATTCCATACAAAAAAACAAAACAAAAAAAACACCACAACAACAACAACAATAACAACAAAAGAAAATTAAAAAAAAAACAAAAACAAAAACAAAACCTTTAAATGGTAGAGACTTAGAATTAGAATTTGAGCAATACCACAAAAAAACTCACAAGGGATAAGAATTCATTATATTCATATAATAGATTTCTGTAAAATACACTTTAACCATTTCGATGCTTTGATTTTTGGAATTGTACTAAATAAATACAACCACATTAAATGTCTAAAGGCTGATTAACCAGAGACTAAAAAAAGCAATGGTAGTTTTACCAACTTTATCCAAAGAGGTACTTTCTAGGCAGAATCTACTTTAAATCAGATTGAAGCAGCATTTCCTAGTGATCTAAATGGGACTATTAAACTGATGTTAGTAGATATGAAATTACTAATAAAATTTGTGATTTCATAAATAATTATTTGTAGAATGACTCAGAGAAAGTAATAGCCTTTTCCAGATTAAAAAAAATTATGAACTAATGACACTCTATTGATTGTAGCATTTACTGCACTTCCAGTAGGTCTAATTAACAAAACTGCTCACAAAATTAGACATAGTACTTAGCAGGATGACACTATGGCCCAGTCCTTTGCAAACATCTCCACAGTCAAACACTTTCATCCTCATGGAGTAGCCTAAGGAGGAGCTGATTGTTTGTCCTAGTGAAGCCAGAGTGTTTCTCATTAACTTCAGTCATCTTATGCTTACTTATATATGAATATAAAGCTACCTAGAAGACATGTAAATTGCAGGATCTGATCCTTGATGAAACAATACTGCTAAAAGTCAGATGTAAAAGAATACCTCATTTGCTTCTTCTATCAGTTAACTTTAAATCATTACTATAGCATGGAATATGTGGAAAAATAAATTTGTAATTTTTTCAAAGAAGACAAATTTGAATTTTATTACGTTCCGATGCAAAAGCATAGTTCCAGCAATAGGCAGTCTAACATATCAGAAAACAACAACCTGGAAAGCAGAGTCTGAAAGGAATCTGCAGATCCCAGTGGAGAAATGGCATGAACTCTTAAAAGCAGCTATATTATGACAAGATAAGCTAATACAATTTTTAAACACGTTAAACGAAATGAGCAAAAGCAGAGAGGCAGGTTTTGTCTGTTGATGAGGTCATTCTAGAATAATATGTTTCTGCTACATTTTTTTAAAAGATGTTATAAAACAAGGACAGAAATGGAATAAGAAGAGTCAAAAAGCTAAGACTTAAGATAATGCCTTTAAGCAAGAAATTTCAGGTACCAAATCGTCTTGGTTTTCAGGAAAACAACTGAAAAGAGACTGAAAACTAAAACAGAAAAAGACACAAATAAAATCAGAAGACAGGCTTGGAAGGCAGAGAAATTCAGATGCTGAAGTGGAAGTTTTCATCTAATGTGTTTTTCCATGTTTGGTTATTACAATGGCCATGTACCATGGAGCCATTAACAAAGACGGACAGATTTTTTCCTCTTTTTTTTTTTTCTTTCTGTCTAAAATTCTTACATGACTTGAATCTAATAATATTTGACTGAACAGGAAACCAGAGGTAAGTCAGGAATTTTTCAGCTGCAGAAAAGATAAAAGTGAGTAACAGCATTAATTGGCCGTTGAATTAGCTCATGTGAATAATAGCTCGCGGTCTTTTCAAGTTCTGTGGCTTAATAAGACTTCCTTTTACTTCTTTGTCTGAAGATTTACTGGAAAATATTAATTTCTTCTGAACATAGTGATTACATTCCAACTTCAGGCATGAAAAAAGAAATAGCTATGCAAAGCAAAAAGCATAAGTAGCATAAGCTGCTGGGAACACAGGTTTTATACCACCTTCTACATTTCTGCTACAGGACAAAATCTGGCGGGGCACGTTATGACATGGGATTGCACCAGACAGGCTTTGCAGGGCTGCATATAACAATAAGAAAAGACAAAAGGGGACAGAACTGATAGGCACCAGGCAGCAGAACCATCACGATGTCACAGAGATGGAACTCAGGTGGTACACTGGCTTTTTTAAGTTCAGAGCTGAACTAACAAACATGAGGAGAAATGTTATGCCATTCAAAAACTGAATTCCTATTTAGCCCCATAACTACAGTGCCTACAAGCAGACACTAACAAAAAGCCCCATTGTGCACAACAATAATCAAAACAAAAGGTCAATACAAAAGGAAACCATTCTTTATTCTCTGCCGTAAGTTACTAAGCCTGGAACTCCCTACCTGCATAAACTCTTATTAAAACACCATTTTCAGTAGCATTAAAGATGTTTAGTTAATCTCCAACCAGTCACAAGCTGCTAAAGCATTGGACTATTTTCCATGACACAAATTAAATATCTACCTAAGTACTACTCATTCTTAGTGCACCTAACCACACTACTCAGAGGTAGTGACTGTATGGTATATAATTTGGAGTAAATTTCCGTGAGAGACAAGAACCTTCAAAAACTAGCACAAAGTGCACTCATGAAGCCTACACACTTAAAATAGGAGTATAGCCATTAAAGTACTCATCAAAATCCTGAAGCTCCATAGTACCCAAACAAGTGACCCTGCCCAGAGACAGAAAGAAACACATGGGTCATCAGTACACATTTTAATCCTCCTCCTGGAAATCTACCCAGTACATGGGTGATAGCAATTTCCTGTACCTATGTCACAGTCTTTAATTGTTATTTTTGCATATGACCACTATGCTATATTCACCAAACAGTTAATCAGTACTTTGCTTTCACCTCATAACTCACTGTGTGGCCCAAGCTTTGTTCACTGTCCATTATTCAATTGCCTTACGATGCCAGAAATATAAATTTCCTCCTGAGCTTCTCAATGCTGCTCATCACTTCAACGTCTGAGTGCAGCACAAATTCAAATTGATTCACAAAAATCCACAGCAGCAAATAAAAGGTATTAATGCTGTTTAAAATACAGTGCAAGAGGCACAGGAAAATCAAAGGCAAAGATATTCACTGATTTTGGATCTTATGTCTGAGGCATTACAAAAGTAATTCACAAGTATTTTAAAATATTTCAAACACAGATATTGCAACATCACTTGCAGGTGTGATTGTTGAGCAAATCGGATTTAGTGTTCTAAAAGGGGTCATTAAAA
The DNA here is from genome assembly GCA_013396875.1 of Vireo altiloquus. Lineage (NCBI taxonomy): Eukaryota > Metazoa > Chordata > Aves > Passeriformes > Vireonidae > Vireo > Vireo altiloquus. The sequence continues at coordinate 22,895 of VZRF01015562.1, forward strand.
ATTAGATAATTAGAAGCTATTAGACCATTAGAGGCTCCACACAGAACTTGTTTAAGCATCTACATCAGCACTACATAGGAAAAGTGTCTTTCATGCAACAGTGCATTATTACAGTCACACGGCCTTTCTTTCCCCTCCCATTGTTCATTATTGACTTCCCAGCTGAAGCAATAAATGAGGCAGGAGCCACATGGGCATCACTCATCTCTCCCGCACAGCCCCAGTACATCCCCAGAGCAGGTCCATCCTGCACAGAGACAGAAATCCTGCATAAAAACAATATGTGATCACCCATGTATCATAAGGGGACCAAATTAAGGTTGCCAAGCAACCACCTCCCCACATTATGCCACAAATCCCTGTTCTTCATCTCTTCAGCAAACACATGCCAGGCCCTGTCTGACAATCTGACTCTCCCTTGTCTGCTTCTGTGACCCTAATTACCCGTTCTCCCAAAGGCTTCTTCATTGCAGTTTCTTTGTCCAGCCGGTACCCATTTTCTCTCATTATTCCAGTTGTTACACTGTCTTTCTGTTCTTCATAATTAGCATTTAGTTCAACCCATTTTCCTATTTCCCTGACCAGCTCTCAGTCCACTGACATTGCTAAAAAAATAAGGGGCAAGCAACACTAAAAATGTCAGATGAAGATAATGAAGTCCAGCAGAGCCATAAGCAAAAACAGTTGTTAAATTAAATTTCCTGTAAAAATTTTAATGTACTAAGAGCAAGACTAGAACTAAAAAAGTTCTCTTACAGTTCATTCTCAAAATGATTTTCTGCCACTGTTTCCTTCTAAGTGTGAATTTCACACTAAGATTTCAGCTAATATCTTCAAAGTCTGTTTTATCTAACCTCAGCATATTTTTACTTTATCATCATCTGTTGTTTGTGTGCTAAATCACTGAGGCAAAATAAATTTTAGTTTCAGAAAGAATAGATTATATGCCTGGTATCAAGAACCACATCTTTATTTGAGAACCAACAATAATATAACACTTATTGTCCTAAAACAGACATATCTATGGATATGTCTGACTACACTGAGAAAAATGGTCTAGAATACACTTGGAGCATCAAATGGTCTGTTGGTCTTCTCCAAGGCATGTGAGAAAAAGACATGATGATAACCAGCCAACAGTGACAAGAAATTCAGTCAATTCAAAGAAGAGCAAAAGAAAAGTTAAAATAGCTAGGTACTTCCTCACAGCAAGCAGTAAGGGACACAGAGCAAAGTGAATTAGCCACTTTACAGCATGACTGTACTGCTGACTTCATGTAATGAGGCATTTTGTTGTTCAGAAGATTATAGTCAAGAAAGCAAATCAGAACCATGTCAGAATAGGGCCTCATTTTGGAAACTCATTTGGATAGAGCACATGGAGGACACTTTCCAACAAGGCCTCATGATCTCATGCACGTGCTGTCCTCATTCAGAATGATGTAATTGGTTTCCATCTCAATTTGCCCAGTCTTTCTCCACCAGGCCTATGGTGGTTTATATGTTTTTGGCACAGCACAGATCTAGCTGCAGCCAAGTCACTCCCATCATGTGGCCTTGCACAGCTCAAGCTCACATCTCAGGGACAAGGCTGTTGGGGGAGATCTCATTATGTACAATCCCTGTGCTAGCATTAAGCCATTGCTTACAGATTTCTATGATAATAATAATAATAAAAAAAATATAAATCTACAAATGCCATAATACCATTATTCAGCTTCCCCACGGTGATCCTGAAGGCTGCTGAAAGGAGCACCATGTGCAGCCTTGCAAGTATAAAAGCCTGCACGAAACCAGGCTAGCACTAAAGCTGCCTTACTCCAACATGTACGTGGAACAAGCAGCAACTGAAATCACTAATGGTGACATTGTTTGCAGCTGCCTTATCAAGTCGCTACCAAGCTTCTCTCTCCAAGATGATTTTTAGATAGGCTATGCTCAGCAAAAAAAGCACAATTTCAGAAGTGGAGAAATGTTAATGGGAACGTAACAGCACTCTGCTGCTTTATAGCATGAACGTTACATAGGGAAATGAAAGGATAACAAAGATATAATTCAAGAAGAAAATGGTGACCATGCTTCAGATACAAGGCACAGTCACACACACATATACATCTGTGCTCTCTCTTTCTCCCTATGTTTCCAGCACACAGCTAATCTTTTCATCTGCTTGGTATTTTACAGTTCTACAGAAAAAGTTAGCAAAAAAATCCAAATGTTACAAAGATTATGAAAATCACACATGCATATATTTGGAGTTTTCTCTCTCTAAATTTCACATTAAAATATGCAGGGCTTATCTGCTTATTGAAACACAAACTATGCTCACATCTTCTAATCTGTGGCTAACCTGCTGTGAAGAGTAAGGCAAGACAAAAGATTTTTTCACTCACGTTAAGAAAATATTCTGGCAAACATTCCTGCAAGAAAATCTTTATTGTACCCATGCTTTCAAGGACACAGAGGACTGTGTCAAGGCTCTTTTTTATGAGAACAAAATGAAAATAAAATATCAAATAGGGTTCAAAAAGCGAGTACCATCCATCTTGCTGTGTATGTAGAGAGAAAAAAATAGCATGTGCGTGTATAATTAAAAACGCTATCATTATATAAAGGCATAGGAAGAGTGATAAGGTTGTATAGGCATCATTCTTTTTTGAGTTTTGAAGACTTTATTCTACAGTCTGAAAAATATTTTTATCATAAGTTTTGGTGAGGATTTGACAGTAACAGGGATGTAAACAAACTAATAATGTACTAATTACTAATTTTCTAAATCTTCATAGACACAGAGAGAAATCACTCTGGAAGGCTTAAAGGAGTGGAAGTGAACAAACAGAAAAAAAAATCAGCTCCTAATGAGAAAGGTTAAGTGTAAACAATTCTCCCAAAATTCAGTAGGAAAAAAGCTGACTTTTCAGTTTTTTAAACAAAACTAAACAAGGTGGTAAAGCCTCCCAGCCTATTCAGTGGAAATGCATAGCACAGACAGAGAATAAGAGATTTATGACTTATTCCCATCTCTGTGATTCACATTTCAGTCCCAATGCAGTTCATTTACTTAGCAGCAATTGTCTTCAAAGTGCTGCACAAACAATTTTCTTTCCAGGACCACCTCCCCTTCTCCCTTACCTGCAATGGGGTAAAAAGTAAAATCTTTTCTAACAAATGGAGAAAAGAGCAAATGGGGAAAGTCAACAAAAGGTTTTCAGTGATCTGGCCATGGCTAGAGAAATGTCCAACAAAAATGGGATGAAAGCCACAGTTATGTCCCACTGCTATGTAGAATCAACTCAGGGGTGTTTTGCTCAGTAGCACATCCTTATAAGCCGTACAGCCGCAGACCTGGAGGTAGTCTGGCCTGCAAACACATTTTAATGTCAATCAACAAAAGGCCGAGATTATGAAAGAAAACAAGTCCTAGCTTTGCTAGGACGTGGTGGAGCTTAATTCATGCTCCTGTAAAATTTATGTGAAACACAACATCAAAAAGTGGCAGTCAGTGGAACAGAAATGATGTATGAGGTGTCTGGTAAGTGCTCCTGCACATGCCAAGATTTGACATGACAGTGATTGCCAAGCAATTTCTTGCCCCGCTTTCTCGGCACTCCCCGCCCCAGGAGCCCGCGAACCGCTCCTGGGGGAGACCCGAACTGCCATCGCCGCCGTCCCACGCCCGCCACGCCTGGCAACCCGCGCCGGCTCGCTCGGAAAGGGCTGCGGGGAGTGCCGGGGCTGGGGCGGCCGGGGCTGGGGCAGCCGGGGCTGGGGCAGAGGCGCCGTTCCCGGGCCGGAGGGAGCGGGGAAGCGCTGCTGCCACTGCGGCGGCCGCAGGGAAGCGGGAAGGGAGGTCCCTCCCGCAAGGGCGGGGGAACCTTCCCACTCTGTCGGCCGCCCCGTGCCGCTACTTTAGCTCGGAGAACAGGAAAATCAGGACTAAAGAGAAGAGACAGACGCCGGGGCGGGTTCGCTCCCTGCTGGGCGTGCCGGGCGGGGGATGGGGAGCCGAGCAGAGATGCTCTGTGTCAGCGCAACCCCAGTGTCAGGTCCCTCCCTGGGCAGCTGAGCCCCGCCGAGCCAAGCCGAGCCCTGGTGCCGCCCCGTGCCGGGAAGGCATCGGGCGACGGGGAGCGGCGGAGCCGGGCGGGGCCGGGCAGGGCTGGCACCGAGACCCTCACCCGCACCTATCCCTGCCTGCCCCCTCCTCGTCCGTCCCTGCCGCCCTGCTTGTCTCCCGCCCCCCGTCCGCCTCCCTTCCGGCCCCTCCTTGCCTGCCCGTCCCCCATCCCTTCCACCCGGCCGGGCTGCGGGTGCCCCGGAGCGCCGCCGCCTCCAGCACCACGGAGAGCGCCCGGGCGGGCCTCCCTCGCCCGGGCAGTGGGGTTTGGGGGCTCCCTCGGCTGCGGCGAGGCCGCCCTTGTGTCCGCAGCACTGCCTCGGTGCTCACAATTTCCTTTCGGGAATAAGCTCCTCTCGCAGACATCCAGGCACAATCCTGTCCCCTTGTCACCCAACGCCCCTAGGAACCAAGGGGGCCCAGAAGTGAAACACCTTAGAAAGTCGCCGGGTCCCCGGGCCACCTTCCTGGGCAGGGCCTCTCAGGAAGGTGGACTAGTCCTGCATCCCGATACCTGTTCTCATCCTCCCCTGCCTGCACCTCGGCAAGGAGCCATCACGGCGTCTGCCCCGCCTCAGCTCACATGCTGGTGTCTGTGCACGGGGATGTTTCTATCCCCAGACTCACTTCCAGACTTTGCTATTGTCATTTGAAGAAAAAATCTACTTTCTGCAATTCAGAAATCATCATTAGCGTCTCAAAAGAGAAAGCTAGCCTCGTGCTTATGCTCTTGGTGATGCTTCACTCAAAGATGCTCTTCACCGACTTCAAGGAAGCTTGAGAAGCATAATCATGGGTTACCTGTTCTAGGGAAGCACAGAGTGAGACCATGGCACGCAGCATGGCCTGTGCAGCTGCAAACAGCCCCACACAAGGAAGAACAATGGTACCAACACCCTGCTTTTCCCACCCACCCATACACATACCAGGAAACAGATCTACGAGTAACATCCTCCAGATTGCAAGCTAAAAAATTGCCCTGTGCCCTGTCTGTCTGCAAGCAGTGTGGGAGTCTGTTATCCCTGAAAGCTCTTAACAATAAGGCTGGTTATCCCCTGGGAGAGGAAAATGAGCTCCAACTGGACAGTGTAAAGATGAGAAGGTAAAGGTGGAGCATCCTTCTCTGCGTGCCAAGGTCTTGGATACTGGCTCCTCTAGGCCAGCAACTGCCTCCAGGCCTAGGAGTTGTACAAACAGGTCCCATCACTGCCATGTTTCTAGCAAGGATTTCAGTTAACCTCCACCACATTTGTTTAGCGGCTGCCAGTTATGTCACTGGCTTTCCTCTTGCCAGGGATAGAGAATTCTTGAAATTAGCATAGGGAATCCTTAGAGCGTATCCATCCCCTTCCATGTAATGCCCATATCAGATCCCATTCTGCACACTTTATCAAGGGAATCAAGCTGACATCTTCCCAGTGGCTCTCACCATAGTGCATCAGGGAAGTAGTTACTGTCTTCTGTCCACATTTATCCTGGTTTGGGATTTCCAGAGCCCTTTGAGAGTGTAAGCAGATCCAGTTGCCATTTCCCAAGGTTAGGAAAAGTTTGGCATGACCAAGTTTAGGTCTGGGGACACTAAAACAGGTACTAAAATGCAGAAACATTCAGTATAAAACAATTGTATAGGATATCTGTGCACCTTTGCAGGAGGCAAAAATAATGTGAGCAGCTGTTTTACTGAAATGGTGTTGGAAATTCCCTGCAATGGTCCCTCTTCTTGTTGTATCTTTGGAATGAAATACGTTAAAATGAATTTGTGCATGTTTTACAGGTAGCAACAGCAGAGCCTTCAACACCAATAGGCTTTTTTCATGTAAGACATAAAACATTTGACATGGAATGTACTATTAACGCCAGACCGAGGGGGGAGAAGCATCCAAGGACTGATTTCCATTTCAAACTGCATTCTGGCACTTTGTACTCTAGCACCATTGGTGGATCAATATTTAATGCCCGGAGATTCTGGCTCTGCAGGAGTCATGTCAGGGGACCTCTCGAGCCAATCTGCTTGGGTGGAGGAGTGATAATTATTCATGGGCTCCTGCCTCTTGCTCCTTCTCTTGCACAGCCCCACTCTGCTGACTCAGTGCCTTATTCAGTCTTCTCTCTCTCTCTCCACTGCTGTATCTGGACCCCTTTGCCTTCACCGCCTCTGAGAGCTGCACATCCCAGCATGGCTAAAACAGCAATGGGTAAGAAAACGCCTCTCTTTTCCTTCAGCCAGTATTACGGTCGTTCTCTCCTAGGGCTGCTACCTACACTAGGTGTTCTTTCTGTCGTAAAAGTTTAGGGGAAAAAAAAATCAAGAGAACACTGAACATATTTTTAATTTAATTGATCAGAGAAAAAAAAGCGGGGTGGGTGGGACCCGGGGCTGTTTCAGCATCCTAACCAGAGATCAGATTAATTATATACCGGTGGGTGAGGTCGGCACAAGAACACGGCATAATTTTTGAAACGATTTTCATTATTTTAAAGATGAATAGGG
>VZRF01015562.1:29991-41158 GCA_013396875.1 Vireo altiloquus
GCTCCTCCGCCCTCCCCGCCGGCCCCGCACCCGGGGGGCTCCCGCGGAGGGCAGCCCGGTCCCGTCCGGTCCCTGCTGGTCCTGGCAGGAGCCAAGGGCGGTAGCTCGGCGCTGGCCCCTTTGTTCGAGGGAGGGTGCTGGGGAGGGTGGGCGAAAAAATCCCAGTGAGGGTGTGGAAGGAGGAGAGGGAGAACAGTCGTGGGGTCAGGCTGCTGAAAGCTTCCAGACCCTAACGCTCCTTCGGACTGGTTTTTGGTGGGTTTTTTGGGTTTGTTTTTTTTTTAAGAGAAATGAGGCTGGACATGCGTTGAATGCGTTTGACGCATTCAAATGCAAGTTTTCACAATCATTCACCATTAATGTCGTGCACACGCAAATCCCACAAAATAAGGATGAAGCGCTCCCAACACAATTCCTGTCCTCCCCAAGAAGCAAATCCCGTTCAGATTTCCATTTGTGCAGGTTCTTGTTATCACTGTTAATCACATTGCACGAAGTTACACCAAACCCTCCTGGCACCGGCTGAAAGCGATGCATTACACCAATGCATTTATCCGAATGCTGATGTTCCGCTCCCAAGGAACAATTGGTGTGGATTGAGAGCGTTCTAACCCGGCTGTGGCACCCTTGGGAACAAGGAATGAGACAACTGTAGATGCAAATAGAGGAGAGAAGTGAGGGCTGTGGGAGCCTGGCCAGCCCTGCAGTGCCGAGCACGCCGTCCCCTCCCCACTGCAGCAATCCTGTAATCAGTATTGATAATTTGTAGTCACTCGGGGACTTAGCGCTGCAGAAGGCCTGTTAGGAATTCTGTCACAAGGGAAGGAAGGGCTCCTCAACCTGGTGTTAATGATCTCTCAGCACACAAATTTAAAGATTTCTGCAGCAAGAGTGATGCCAGGAATCATTAGGTTTAGCCAGAGACAGAGGGACTGTGTGACGCCAGTTTGTCTATTAATCCCTGGTTAACAAGCTACCTATACCAGCAATAAAAAGCTGTGCAGCTACCTAGCTCAAGTTTCTAAAAATACGAATTACAACGACATTCAATTAGAAAATTAAAGTTACTTCATTAAAAGCGTCTTCCATCTTTAAACTGACCAAGCCTAAAGGATTCTCCTCATAATTTTCTTACACTATATTCTTCCTTGTTATAGTTATTAATAGACTGTCGAAGATGCACTACAGCCTATTAGAATAAACCACTTTATTTTGAGAGTTACTACACGGCAACAATTTTTTTTTTCATGTGGAAAGATACATGTGGAAAAATAGATAAATTCTCAGTAATGCACATTTCCAGTTAGGGCTAAATGAGCTGCATTTGTTCTATACTCAAACTTTACCCAGTAGAACACTGAAAGAGCTACAGAGCGCCTGATTTTTTCCCCTGTTGAGCACCATATTTTGCAAAATAGCAATAAAAGCTAGATCCTGCTACTGCTGGAGCCAGCAAAACATTTCTAATCAGCTTAACCCAGCCCACTATTATGTTTCTGGCCCTGGTCCAGAAAGGCACTTAATCAGGTGTCTGAGCATGAGAATAGTCCTATTGCCTTTGGACAGAACTCTTCACATAACACAGGGTAGGCAGGTGCTAAATATCTTGAACAAGCCTGTGTTTATATTCTGCCATAGAGAGCAAAATTAAGCATCATTTTCTATTAGACTGTGTAAAATAAAAGGTTTTCAAGGAAAGCTCCTTTTACTTACATAGGAATTTCAACAGCTGCAAGAACTTCTGGAGATCATTACTCTGTAAATGCCCCTGAGATTCTTCTTTCTGTGTAGTTTACATAGTATATGAATGATGCATACCACACAAGCATTTTTGTTTAGGTGGTTTTTTAAGTGTGTCTTTTTTTGAAATTCCATGTTAACACAACTGTACAGAAATTCTGAGGGCTTTTAAACCTCATCCTCCCCCTGACACCATCTTCCACATGAAATTTGTATTAGATACAGGGAATCCTTCATATCTTAAGCTCCCAAGCAAACTGGATGTGTGTTACATAAATCAGTGCCTTTGCAGGTAGGGTCACTATAGACCAATCAGGCCACATACTAGGTTTGATAAACTTACTTAGTGTAAGGTACATGGATGGCAATGTGAGGGTGAAGGAGTCTGTGAAGCCACTGGAACTAAAAAAGTGCTTGAAACCATTATTGCATTGTTTCATTTTCGTGTTTTATTTAAAGAATATTTATTATTTGAACATCTTCAGACAACCATACAGAAAATCTCAGTCCCAGTTATGGTTCCAGTTTATTTTGTAGGAGGTTGTTTAACAGAAATACATGGGGTATGTGTTAATAGTGTGTTAAGGAAGTGTTTCAATGTCAACCCCTTTTGAGATAGGAACACTGTAAGGTGATAAATGGGTGGGATTATGAGGATACAGGAATTCAGGCAGCCACATATCTCAGTAAGACTGATTAAACCACTGTAGATGTGTAGGAGTTGCTCTTTTACTTTGCCATTTGCATTTTAGATACAAGCTCAGACCTCGATACTTAGCTTGATGAATGCAAGGCCTCTGCTAAGTTTTTCTGTTAACTGAGTACTACATTATTGTTTTATCTGGTATGTAACATACATATGAAGTCATAAATAAGTGTATGGTTGTTGAGTTTAACTGTTTCAATTATTTTAATGATTAGGCTTTTTTTACTGCAAAGGGGTGAGAATTCTCCCTCTGATCTGCCACTACACTTAAACAATTGCTTGATCATCAACAATTGCACATGAATAGTCATATGAATATCAACAGCAACGACAAGCTTCAAGTTAAACAACTGTGGCTAAACGCCAGGCTGAATTTGGACTGGACACACTTTTTTCTGTATTATTTAGTTTTTAGCTGAAGGTTTTAACCTTCCTCTTTTACAAATAAATGAACACACATCAGCTCTGAATTATTTCCAACTGTCAGAAAATTACATATCTGTAAATAGGAAATTACTTTAAGAGAAGAATGAACTATAGGCAAGAATCCAAAAGTAATTTATTGTATCATAATGTTAGCAGAAATGTGACTTGACTGCGATACCACTATTCCAAATTATTTCTCTAGGAGAAGAAATCACAGAATATGCTGAGTTGGTAGGTACCCACAAGGATCATTGAGTCCAGCTCCTGGCCCTGCACAGGACCATCCCCAAGAGTCACACCATGTACCTGAGAGCATTGTCCAAACACTTCTTGAACTCTGTCAGGCTGGTGCAGTGACCACTTCCCTGGGGAGCCTCTTCCAGTGCCCAAACACCTTCTGGGTGAAAAAACCTTTTCTTTATATCATTTTGATATGATAAGGAAACTGAAGTGATAACATTTCAGTTATTTTATTTTTTCTGAAAACTTTTATTATTGAGCTAATATAAAAATGTTGATAAGTAAAATTCACTAAAGGACTGAGGTTAACACCTATTCACATTCTTTTCCTACTTTTTAAAGACTAGATTACTCTTCCTGTTATTGAGAATTAAGGCAGGAATAATTCTTAAAACAGTCCATATGGCTAAGGATTTATATTGACTCATAGCAGTTCTTTACTTACCCTGTGAGGTGTACAGGCAGGAGGATGGAATGTCATCTATTCCATTTTCTTATGGATGATATCCCATAACACACTGAGGAAATAAAAATAAAATTCAGCAGCTTGAACACTTCCAAAATGTTCTCTCACCTCCACCTCCATTACCATCACCTCTTTGTCCCAATATAAGCTCTAGTCAGACTAAAAACTTCCCTGTTTAATAATATATCCTGTAATTCATTCATGTTGATTTTGTGAATTTGAATTTTCTTCAATTTATTACTTAAGCCTGGAATTTTTTCATTATTTTTATTGGTATTTGTACTACAATAGTGTGTTTCTCTCAGTCAGATTTTGTGCACCTATTTTTTTATTATATACACACTTACGGTTAGATTTATCTCAGGTGATGCTTATATTCATTTCTTTAGAAAAGAATTCTCCATTTTCAAATTAATAGCATTATTTGAATAAAACCCCCTCATTACAAAGGAGAGATGGGCACTCACATCCAGCAATATATTTAGGTAGTGTTTTAGCCTTCAAAGACTATACAGTATTAACTAATTAATTCTCCTAATTGCTTGCAGTGCGAAGTCAGGATTACTTTGTAGTCTAACACACAGAGAGCAGAAAGTTCCTGTGACAGATCGGTCTGGGCAATAAGTGACCTCTGCAGCATTTTCATGTAGGTCTAATTTAACTACCTTATTAGTTCACAGACAAAAGAAACAAAAAGATGCTCAGCACTCCTGAAAAATAACAAGCCTCAGGAGTTCTTGACACCCAGAAATGGTGTCACATCGCATAATGGATATAGTTGGAAAATTAACTCACTAAAAGCTTTGCAAAAGCTGAACATAAGGGACTGAGGATGGCATCTGGTCCTGTGACCAGTGGGCAACACCACCACTGGAAGTAAAGTCCTCCAGCAAGCCTTCTCACAGGCTGGAGAGAGGGAGTGCAAATTTGCCTTTCAGCTTAAGTTATCAGGCTTCAAAATCTCTTATCCTCGCACTCTCAGCAGTTCTGCCCAAGAGGAGGAGCAAATGTTACATCATGAAGCATCAGTGCTTGCTTACCTCTGCAGTAACTACCTTCAAAAAATCCACTGTCAGTTCTCCATACAAGTCACCTTTATAAACTTGCCATCCTCAGGTGGCTTGTAGAGAGCATGTCTTCTTCAGCATCTCTCCATAAAATGGATGACAGATGAACCAAGTTTGCAAATGAGTCTTGCCTCACTGGAGCCAATGGAGTGCAGCCACTGGCCTCAGCACAATCAGCTGGTCTTTCACCTGTGGGGACACAGAGACTGGCAGCTGGTTCGGAGGAATGGCTGCTATTCACAATTCTTTCTAGGCTACACACAGCCCTCACACTATTCTATGGTTACAGTCTGAGGTGTTGCTGGTTTGCATTCAGTTTAAAGGTACTGTTGATCCCATTTGGAATCGTGGGTCCCCACGGAGGGTGTCGGCCAGCAATTCTACCTGGGACAGGTATCTCAGTCCTACAAGTGTAGGACAAGGAGCTGTGTACCTGTGACTGCAGAGCAGAAAGTACCTGTTCCTCTATTGCTCAGCACTTTTCAAAAACAGACAAAAAGTCCTTTGGAGACCTCAACCCACATGGACCTGCATCCTGAGTCCAAAAAAAATGGACTTACGCAGAAATGCTGGCTCTTGGGAACTAAATACTTATGACATCACTTGTCTGAGAAATACCAGCATACAAAGCTGATCTGAAATTATTTCATTTTCTCTTCCACTTATGTTTTTCTTTTTCCTGTCTGCTAATACATAATTTAACCAATGAAGTGAATTTAAGCTATTTGTGCCAGGATGTGCAGTTGAACTGTTGCTCAGCATCTTCACAAAACATTAGGCTTTGCTGAATATATTTAGTAATGTTATTCTTTTTAAGATATAGCTGTCAAATCCAAGAAGTTCCTAAATAAATTAGAATTTATGCATTCATTCCAATACACAAAACCCATCACTGTTGTAGCAGCTTTTGCATGGAGAGGTTGTGATCTTTCACACACACAACCACAAAACAGGATTGTTGGGAGTTTTTCACCAGTTTTTCTCCAAACAGGTAGTTTAGGTTAGAGAGGTAACTGAGCATAGGGTTAGTAAACTCTAAAGCACCTTTGGTGAGACACAAGCATGACTGTGCCTCCACAGCATGCAGGGAGAGGTCAGCACCTCTGGCTGTGGTCACAGTCTGCCCAGAGTGAATGTGCTCCTGATTCAGTGACCCAGAGGAAAATGCAGAGAGGAATGGTGAGACTTCAGCTGTCCATTGGACATTTCACCCACAGCCACAGAGAAGCCCTGGTTTTGGTCTCTTCCATTGTGGTGGGTGGAGGAGGTGGCAATGGGTGCACTCCTGCCCCTGAGACAAACAGCTGGAGGTTGGCCTCCAGGTGTGGTGCTGGGATGTGGTGGCCCTTGTCCCTGTGTGCCCTCCCTCCCCACAGAACACCAGACCACCGAGCTGTGGCTTCTTTCCACTCTCCCATGGGAAGAACATCATGCTAGAGAGAGGACAAGAGAGCACGCAGGAGGGAGGATGACCTACACCTAGGAACTGGGGATCTCAGGAGCATCACCAGATTTTGCATGATATGGCAAAATAAAAACAGTTGTGGGAGCAGAAAACAGGACGTGAGTTTCTTTGTGTGGCAGTTAGGACCCTTTTGCTTCAGTTTCCTCATTCCGAGAGTTTGACCCCAGCTCTGGCATTTCCCAGTGAAAGGTGTCACTGTAGGCAGCTGTTCCAAAGGGCAGGAGTAAGACAGCAGCATTTCTCCTCAGCTGCATTTTAAAAGAAAACTGTGGCTGCTCCTCTGTTTATGAAGAACCCTGTGTGTGCTACACACTCCCAGGAAACAGGCTACACAGATTTCTTCAGGAGACTGACTGTGAGCTGGAAGAACACACAGTTTCCAACATTAGTGGATTAAACGTTTCCAGTCTGAGGCATTCTAGCTTGTCCAAAGCCTAGTATCCTTCAGTGCACCCCAATTTGAAGAGCACAAATTTTGTTTCTTCTGTATTCTCATGACCTCTCCTCATCTCTGCAGGAGTTTCTATGATCCAAATATTCTATTGAGAAACCTGAGTTTTCTTAAGCATCATTTTAGGCTCCTAGTTCCTTTACTGGATTTGTAGGTTAATCATTTTATGACCTGACTTTCTCTGCAGTAAGATGGGGATAATCCTGGGTACTTACCTCAGAGTTGGGATGTGAGGTTATGTTCCACACTTCATGGAAATATGTAATCATGCTCTGATGTTATAGAAGTTGCCAAAATCCATACTGATCAGATTAGGAAACAGAGCAACTTACCTACTAAAGCTGTATTAGAATTCTGTGCTATTGAGGTACTTTTTTATAATCCTTAGGGAATTTCTTAGGTAAAGAAAAAATAATGATGTGTGTATTTTATACTACTGATGGGCGTATAATTCTACAAATTGAGAATTTACCCTAAGCTAAAGTACACTCTACCTGAAGGTAGATGAAGTGCCTTTTAATGCTTAAATTTTTTACATTTAAATATATTCACTAGTCACTAAGTAGCTATAACTTTTGATCTTGGTGCTATTTTTGATGCTTTAAAAATTATTGAAAATGCAAATTGTCCTTTTGGACTAAGATTTCTGATAAATATATGTTCAAATTCATCCTCTGGTTTCCACTGGGATGACTCTTGATGTCATTTCATTGGCAGAGCTCCCTGGAGTGACTAATACTATCACAGTTACTATTTTTTCCTTTTCAAAAGGCTGTGGAGACCATGTCGAAGATGCACTAAAATGTTTTTAGCAACATTGCTACATGGAAGTGTAGCAAAAATTACATTTTTTGGCTTACTGCTACTTTTGTACTACAAATCCTCCAGTTACCTGAATGGAGCTGTAAGAAATGTTGCATGTACCTAGGAAATCTTAAAACAAATGCACAAATCAATCTCCGTAATTTTTCAAAGACATTTTTGGAAGTGAGCTTCACTTCTGTAACCCATTTTATTAGTCTAATAACTAATTTGATATATTTGTGGCGTACTTTATTCATGTGAAAAGAAAGGACAGCTAATGTCACTCAAGTTGTGTTTATATCACTTGAATATACCTTCTTTATCTCCAGGTACAGGTGTTTATTCAATTTATTATGTAGATGTAATATTAAAAGCTATTTCTAAGCTAATATCTTTTCTATGTGCTCAGATATTTTTTGAAGCTGTCAAGACTGCAGCTAGGGGGCTTTCAATATTATATGCTGTAGGTAAGAATGAAGCCCTGATTCCTGATTTTAAAACTTAAATGTTTAATATTTGTCAACAATAATGTTCTCAAGGCAAATAACTTCCTGCTGGGAAATGATGTTTTAAGTTTAAATATCATCATTTTCCAAGTAAAATATCAATAATGACTTCTTCAGAAAAGTAATAGTAAGGTATTTACCTTAAGCTGCATTGACGATTCAAGTTACTCCATTTTGAAGTGCATTGACTTTTTTTTGCAGTGAAACATTGAAGAAGGAAAATAGCTTAGAGATCATACTGCATTTGATTAACGGTGTAAAGCATTTCACATTCTTGTTGTGAGAAGCCTGAAAAACAGGATTAAACATGACAGAGGTACTTTCAAGTCCTCTGCAGAATTGTAATTTGCAGTTTGCATAGTTTGCCAGTGCTGTTCAAGAGATCTTATGTCTGCTGGCATCCTGGTTTCTGCACAAAGATGTGAACAGGGCTGTCAAGGTTAAAAAAATGCAATTAGGACAAGTACTGAACCTGAGTAGCAAAATCAAGGCATTTAGATCAGCAAACAGGTAATCTACAATATGAAGGTTGCAAAATTATATTTAGTACATTTCTATGTAGTTATACAAATAGAATTTCCAAAATTGAGAAAAAGTATTGTGGAAACGGCATATTATATCAGATGGACCCCAGTCTCTCCCTGAATTGTGACTCTACTATTTTTATAATCTTTTAATGTCATTTACACGTAGGGGAAAGTCTGGGATGGCAGTTAGGAAGATTTCTATTTGAGATGACTCTCAATGTTCTTGTGAGCAATCTGCCATCCTAATCAATTTCCCATCTACTCCGTCCCCACCACCTACTGGTTTCCAGTCTCATCCATTTCCTTGGTACCCTTTCCCTGATTTTCTCAACCTAGTTTCATTATCCAGTCAGTCAAGTGTTACCCTCATTCTTGGTCCAGTTTCAGTCTTCCTATTCCCTGACTGACTTTACCTGCTTGGTTTTCCTTCTTTGTTTTTTTTTTTTTTTTTTAATTTGTCTGCTCTTGGCAATTACTTCCATGATGCAGATTCAGCTCTCATCTCTTCACACAGCTGCTTCATTCTTGTAGTCCTCACTTCGTGAGGCCAGAAGGGGAGGAACTGAGACCACAGGATAGTTGCTTCATCTTTTTTTTTCCAATTTCCAGTGCTCCTCTGGTCTACAGCATCACTCTCAGCCCACGTGGAATCAGAATCCAGAACAAAGTGGCTTGAGAGAAGCTGGCTGTAAGGCTTGGATTTGTATCTCTCAGACATGGCTGAAGTCTGAAATCTGGTGTTTCACTGACTTGTTCCATGGTCAGGCCTGGACAAATTTTTCAAATGAATGATTCCTTGGCACAAAGTACTAGAACCTTTCAAACAAGTGCAATATCCTCTTGTATAGTTTACCACATGCATGCATTTTTCCCTAGCCGTCTTCACAGAAATAATAAAATGTTTTTAGCTAAAAGCTTCTCCAAAATTCAGCCTTCCAGCCAAGAAAACTGTAGAGTAAATTTCAGTTTAACAATGTGGTGCTCAGTGGAAGGATGTATTTTCTAATGCAGTGGAAGAAACAAAGCAGCACAAGTTGGGAAATAGCAATGGCTGTCTGTGGTTGCACATTTAAGTGGCTAAGATGTGCAAAGATCAGGAACACCAATCTCTCCAGAATTAGATCCTAAACGAGTGGAAATCTATGGGTATAATAGACTCATGCTGATTTACATCTGATGAACCTATTTTCCCCCCTTTAAATCTCTCAAAACATCAACTTAGGAGGAAACATCGCCTTTATTATTTAAAAAAATCATGTAAGAGCCAGCTACACAAAAAAAAGGATAATTTAATTATGCAGGAAAATAAACTTTCTTTTTATACTGGAAAAAGAACTTGATCATACAGTGAAAGAGGGAATAGGCTGTTGCAAATTTACATTTGGATATATCTAACTCCTGCTACTTTAAGAACATATTAAAAATTCAATGGACAATCCTGTTCTGGAAGTTTGAAGAGTCTGTTCTAAAGGACAGGCTGAACAGCAAAGAAGTTCTGATTTGCCATTAATGACAGATTGTTGATGCTGGTGCACAGTGCCCTGAAAATCTCGCTACTGCAAGGTCTTTTTTTTTTATTCTAAATGAGACGAACACCCTTATACCAACAATCAGTGGAGCATCTCTGCAGGGATCATCTCCTCATGTGGTTAATTTAGTAGCAGAGCAGTGTCTCTGAATTCATCAAGATTTTCTTCTAAGTGGAGGCCAGTATTGCAGAAAAAATAGACAGAGACAGCTGCAGAGAGAGAGATAGTCTGACAGAGCAAATGTACTCTAGACATTTTCAGTAATATTTTTGGATTGGAAAAATACCACTAAATTGAAAAGCAGTAAAAAAGAGGGAAGGTGAAGGGAAAGTTAAAAAAGAGAGGTGGTTCACGAAAGACTTAATTGGGAGCAGTCACATTCCTGAAAGTCCATATAAACTATTATAGCCTAGACATTTATGCATTAATTTTACATCTTCAGAAATCAAAGTGCTTCTGTTACGCAAATCTGAGCAAAGCTACTTAAAACACAGGGCACTTCGCTGCGATCAGTGGCTCTTGTTCTAGTTTTATTGTAGCATCAATTATAATAAAAGTATCCCACCAGCAGATGTTCCCTCTCAGCCAATTTAATCAATTCTGAATAATATACTAATTTCTTTGCACCAGCAGCATGGTTTCCAAGAAGAGGTTGTCATTCTTTTTCTAACTTTTTTTTTCTTTTTAATTTTACACATCTTCTGGTTAGCATACTCAATATTTATACTCTATGCCCAACCATGATGGATTTTAGCAATATGCTGTTGAGAAGCATAATTATTTTCATTATGGAGGCAATCATATCTTTGCATATATGCATAAAGTCGTGGTAGGATGCAATAGTAGAAGTATAAATCTGGTAATTAGTAGTAAGAACTGCAGATTGTTTAGGTAAAAGATCTGAAAGCCACAGAGTGTCAGATACATGTCATCTGGAAGGGTTTGAGTCTGTCATTTCATTAATCTTAAGTACCTAATATATTATCCCTTAAGCCACCTCTTTGCCCAATAATCTCTCACCTTCCTGGTAGCCCTCCTCTGGACCTTCAGCTGTTCCTCCACGTCCCTATTAAATTGGGAGACCCAGGACTGCATGTAGTATACAGCTCCACAGCACCAAACACCTTCAGTCAATGATGAACCCAACCCCTCCTGCTGATTCACGCACCCCTCTGCTTCCTCTCTCTGTCTCTAAACCTGGGCCATTTAAAAGAAAGAAAGATTGAAGAAATAGCAAAAA
>VZRF01015562.1:41220-94095 GCA_013396875.1 Vireo altiloquus
CCAAAACCAAGCGCAGACTCTTCCCTGTGAGACTTTTGGAGCCAACCTACACATGCTGAATTTATTTCTGCAAATTTATTTTTTAAAGAAGTCACTTCCCCAGTATCCATTCCTATTTTGATTGTTATACTTCATCCTTCAGCATTGACAGTTATGGGTTTAGGAATCCATCATCAAAACCTGACTTGGGTATTTGTACTTTTTTGGACTGTGGAGAAGACTAACAGAAAATTATCCTATGTCTTTCAGTGCTGTAAAAATAGATTTTCCCACTAGCCCCAGTTTCTAGATTTGGTGACCTGCCAAAAGATACTTCTTCTAGTCATTCTGCTGCCCACTTGTTAGCAGATAACACCAAGAGAATAGATGAGTTTTACAGAATCTGCTTTGTATCAATGTGGTTGGTGAGGGAGTTGCTGTCATTTTTTCTTACTCTTGTGCAGTGCTTTCAAAGTCCTTCAAAACCTGAAGACATTATTTTTGAATCAAAGGATTTCTCCAAAGATAAACATGCCTTTGATAGGCTTCCTACATAGGGAGACTATCTTAAATTAGGGATTACATTTCTCTAAACCCAGGAATTTAGTCCTTTGTAATATCTCATAATTAAATACAGCCCCTTGCTCCCACATATACCCCACTGGGTAGACTTAAAATTGTATAAAAACATTTACATCTCTATAGTATTTGTTATGAAAAAGGGGAATTAAGCCATACAACGTAAAGCATCAGAGTAACACAGTTTCCATTATCACAGCTCCTTGGGTTTAAAGCAAAATCTTCCACAATTATGAGTTATGTCGACAGGCAAACTGCAATATCAAACAGTTTTATATGGAAATTCAGAAGTTATTTACTAAGAGCTTGTTTTGTTCTGGCATTCAAATTTAAAATACTATTGTTAATTCTCATTATAATGTATGTCCCCTTGTATTATTGTAAGGATTGGAATTCTTCCTTTGTAAGTAATCTACTTACATATGTCATTTGCAATTGTGTACAGAAAGCAAACTTTATAAAGAAAATGCCTTTATTCAGACTGATGAGACATTCTTATTTTAAAATGTCCCACAAAATTAAAATTCCATTCAAAACTCAGAAGTAAATTGGATTTTCCAGACTGTCTCCTTTCATTGTCTTTTGCATTTTGACATTTAGTCGGTAGTCATGGCAGCCAGTAAGAATGATTGGGTAGCATAAAGATGCAGTTACACATATTTGGCTTTGGGTTAAGTACATTAAATACATGGGAATTGCTCAGAATCAACCAATAAACTTAAACAAATGAAGCTTTGTATTCATACATATATATACACACACATGTACTTTTTTGTGTATAGACATATATATAAACTACCTAATGAATGCTTCTATGTGTTTGACTTTTCAGACCCTATAAAGTGTATTTTCTAGTCTATATGAAATTATTAGTTTTGAAAGATACAGACTTCACAGCAGCGTATTTTCTCTTAAATGGATTCTCCTGATATTTATGGTGTGAAAACAATTGCAATAGGTCTTGCACTCAGTGAGATGACTCGACAAGCAAGTAATGCATTTAATTACTGGAATGCAAAGGTTGAGAGTCCAACCTTCAAAGAAATCATAATTGCATTTATATCATATCATAAAAACAAATATTTCTGCTTAGCTGATTGCCCTCCTTTTTTTTTTTCTTTTTGTCTAGAGAAAGAAAAGAAAAAAAATTTGGCACCTTGCAATTATTTTGCTTATTGTTGTGAGTCTCGAGTCACAACTAAATAATATGTTGGCCTTCATCAGTTCAAAGCACAATTTTGAAAATACTGGAAGATGTGAAAGGTATTTGCACTTTGGAATGGCAGAGGTTTTGTTTGTCATTCATTTCAAAACCTTTGAATGAAGGTTTTGTTTACAACCCCTATATGAGTTATAAAAAATTCATATTTTATATCAGACTTACAGCTCTGTTAAAACCACATGCATATCTGAGCTAGAAAAATGGCAAGAACCAGCCTGTCTGTTAATGGAAGCTGTCACTGCAGCAATCCATCTCTGTTCCCTTGATTGAGTACTCCACAACAGCTGAGTGATGGAAACAGAAAGTTGGATTCCTTACCTGTTCTTTCTTAATTGCTTGCTTTTCCTGATCCATTTTGGGCCATTCCTTTCCTTGGTGCTGTATCAATGGCTTGCTTTCAAAACATGTGGGTAGTTCTGCTAAAATTTGCTTTCCGGAGAAGCTCAGTATGACCAATATAACTGTAATCTCAGTACGGAGATTGGGGCATGGATTTCATAATGTCAGATCAGCTACAAGTCCTGCTGTGTCCAGATGAAAAAAAACAGTAGCAGAACACCTGTTTCCACCGAGAAGACTGGCAATATGCAAGGTTATGTTATTAGTCTCCAAGCATGATGAAAAACAGATGGCTTGGAATAAAATGATGCTCAGTATCAAGTAATGCATGGTAATGCATGGCCAGGTGATGCATGACCAGGAAGAGTTTGTCAAGCCTACGTAAAGGTATAAGGGTGATGCAAATTTAAGCCAGTGGAAGCCTCTGAAGACGTCGGCGTGTGTTGCAAACAGGACTGGGGCTCAGGCAGACGTTCCAGGAGCCTTTTTTATTATTTCATTCAGGCATCAGCGTCATTTACACAAGAGATGGTACACAGCTCACCCCTGCGCCAACAACCCAAAATCTCTTTGTTATAGGACATTCTTGAAAGGTTTTTAGCTGATAACATACTTCTAAAGTTTACAGACGGGTGTTTTAACTAATCAGTAAAAAGCATACATACACCTGCAACAAACGATGCTCACCTGTATGTCTTGTAATAACAATGCACAATATTCCATTATTAAGCTTTAAGTATCTTGCCAAACATATTTTCTGCAACTTCAAGACTTCTCTGAACCAAAACTAGAAACACTTAACTCTCGTTCAATGTCTTTGTTTACTAGGTAATTGTATCTTCTTCTACCTTCACGCTTTTGCAGCTGAACCTAAAATCTTTGCTTTTTTTCTCAAACCTGTTTTTCTCACTCCATATGAAAGCCTTCTCACCTTTTAAATTTCCCACATGAAGACATCACCAGGTAAAACTAAATAAATGCCACTGTTTGAAGCACACATGGCTGATGGTGAGATTCAGATAAATAAAAGTAATGGTGGCACCCCAGTCTCTCACACCCTGCTCTAGTAACCCAGTCTTACTGTGCTGGAACAGAACCCATAGCGTGATTCATACCTTGGGAAGATGCTGTTTGATCATACATAGTAGGCTGTGTGACTAAACCATTGCCATTCTATTTCATCATGTTTGATTTGCATCCTCCCTCAAGGGGCTGTTCCACCAGCCAGCACCTGTATTGCCTGCAGCACTCGCAAAGAGACAGCCTGTGCTGACAGAGGTGTCACTTACACAGAATTCAGGAGAGCTCTGTTCCTCAAGAAGCTTTCCTGCAGAACCGACCTGTGACCTGAGGCGCTATTTTTCACCTCTGGATCATTTTTTCCCCAGCATCCCTTGCCTCTCTTTGGCTCTTTGGCTTAGGGTGTTTGCATCTTGACACATTTTCACAGAAAGTAGCAGAGATCTCAGCTGGGCCCCCGCATACTCCCACAAGGCAATGATGAGATGACCTTAAGAGTGTACTGGAAGGTAGCAGCCACCCCTGATAGCCTAGTCCTAGGTGTCCTGCTGGGTTCTCTGCTTGAGGCATCAGAGGAGATTGGAGTGCTCAACATGAGAACTCAAAATTTCGCTTCCCACCAGTGCTTGGTTTCAGCACCAAGCTGCAGACACAATGCTGCTGTGGTGGCTGAAGCCTGCATGCTGCTGAGGAAAAGTGGGCTGCTTGCAGGCTTGGCAGCTTCCAATCTGTGACTCAGTTCTCCCCACCCCACACTTAGAAAGACACTGAAGAAGTTCCAGCTCCTTTACAAGTCCTTCTCTGCTGCTTCAGCCACCAGTATGGCCCCAGAGCCAAGCCAAGCACCACAGCTTTGTACCCAGGAAACAGCTCAGCTCAGGGAGCTCCTGAGCTCTACACGTCCACTTCTGAGAGAAGGATCAGCAATCTGGGCTTGTCCTACTGCGAGAAGTCCCAAAGCAAACTCCACTAGGCTGATGTTATGGAAGGCTAGTACAGTTGGTAGCCCCAGTCCCAGGAATGCTGAGACAAGATAACCTACATAGAGCCAGGCTGGGGCTGCTCTGTTGAGGAGAGTCTCTAAAAAGCCTTCTGCTTCCCTGGCCTTGAGATACGTGCATCAGGACTCCTGAAAACACTGAACATCCTGGTTCAGTGGTGCTTACCAGGAGGGATCTTCAAAGCCGTGTTAATGGAAACTTCCACTATTTGTAGTGAAATATCTGGCTTTTTAAGCCATTTTATATGTAACCTGTCTCAGAAGTGTAGAAGAGTTTAATAGCTTTGTGTCCTGGTAAAAGGGTATGTCACAAGCCTAAGGCATACAGCACAAAGGAAATACATTACACACCATGAGCACTAAATCCTGGGAGGCAAAGCCACCCATTCAAAAGCTCCAGAGCTCAAGGTTTTGTTTCTTAAATCATTCATATAAGACTCTAAGTGATAGATCAGGAGATAGGGATTTTCTTGAGAACAGGAAAATTAGTGATAGAATCAGATGCAGAATGATAAATGAAGAATCCTTACTACAACTCTTAACAGGAGTTCTAAGCTAAAAGTGAGACAGATTTTTCTGTAAGACATGACAGAGCCAAGCTTGCTACCATGCCAGTCAAAAGAAACTGTTTGCCCCAGGCTCAGGTATGTCACAAAATCGACAACAGTTCTCAAGCAGGTGGGGTGAGCCAAATAAGGAAGCTTATTTCCTTTTGGTCTTGCTGCTACATTTTTTGCTTCCAGTGAATGCAGGAGATGGCAGATAGCAGAATGGTTCCTAGCTGGGGCTGCCTTAAAAAATTTCAAACTGTCAATGTTTGCATGATTTCCACATTTGTGTGATAATCAGAAACTATCTGTGTCTCTGGTGGCCTCATGTGAAGGTAGGTGTAAGTTCAACATCTTAAACATCAGTATACTGCCAAATCATCTGAATAACAGGGTGTGAACTTCTGACTGCACAAAAATTAGGCAGTTACATTCAGTTAACCAGCAGAAAATAAAACTGTCTTAGGACTACTGTAGCCTTTAAGTTCATTCTTCACCCTTTATCTTCCCCATTGTCTTCAAAGTCTGTTTTATTAACCTACATCCTTTCCTACACAGAAAGCTCTATGGGAAGAAAACTGAGGGAAGGCAGATGGGATGTGGAAGTACAAAGGGATAAATGGGGAAGGGATGCCTTGTAAAGGCAAAGCAGGCCTGAAAGAAGGTTATCTTTTTCCCATTGTGAAAAAAAAAAAAAATCTCTGGAACTTTTGTTTTAACCTGGGTTGAAGTTCTCTTAAGTACAAATGAATGTCAAGAGGACCACAGTCCTCTGTATTAGTACTGGCTCCTTTGCCTTCCCCTCAGTCCCAGAGGACTTTTGGAACTTAAGTGCCAAGGGCTTCTTCATGCTAACATGATCCATGGGCTCTGCAAAGGGATGGCTCAGAAGAGACTGCAGCATCTGGCTCTGCCATTGCTACAGACCAGCTCCTGCAGAGCTGAAGAAGCAGGAGCTAGCCCATGGCTTTCTTGTCTTGTCTTCCCGTGTTTCCAAAAGCAGGAGCTAGCCCATGGCTTTCTTGTCTTGCCTTCCCGTGTTTCCATCAGCATGCAGTGTGGGGAGGCTGCAGAGCCCTGAGAGCACCAACAGGCTCTGAACAGGCACATGTCTGCTTTGTTTCTTCCACACTATAAGGAAATGTGTGTGTTTTCATTTCAGTGAATAGAAAGCACACTCTGACTATGACAAAGCATCTGCATCAGTGTTTGTTTTGAGTAACCATGACAAAGTTGTCGTTTTCTCAAATTCAAAAGGCCCCTTACATCAAAATCTCATTTTGGAAATGGGCTTGCCTTAGCTCAACAAAGAAGTCCCATTAACTCATGTCACAGATGACTGTAATATTCAGGGTTCAGTAAATGGGTTTTCTCATTGTTTCAGCAGTGAAAATTACATACATTGAAATAATACAAAATAGTCGCTTTACATCTTAACATTCTGACACCATAAAATAAACAGAGACATTTGACTCTAACCACACACATGGTACCTGAAGTACCAAGTAAAAACCACAGACATGGTACCTGAAGTAGTCCAAAAAGCCATAGTCATGATCAATGATAGATTAGGTTGTAAAATTAGGGGCAATTTTTAGTGAGACTTGTGCTACTCTCCAACCTGCGGGGCTGCATGCATTTGTATCTCTGCACTATAGGTTCAAGAAAACCATTGCAGGACAGTCTTTCCACAAGCAAACAGCTTCTTGTGTATTCTTGTGTATTGTGTATGTGGAAAGGGTTTTCCATCCAGATCCTGTCCTGTCACCTAAATCATGCTGTGGAAGTGGTATGCAAGGCCTTGCACTCGGGGACAGGGTTCACTGGTATAATCTGACACAGTCTTAACACGAAGCTGAAGGTCAGGTCTGTTGCTTGCATTGGGTTTTTGGTGTATTTTGAAGAACTGATGCTACAGTGATCCCTGATTTCACAGCCACTCTGTGTTTTTATGAGTGACACTAATGCTTGATTCCATCCCAAACCATTTTAAAGACTTTTGTTAAAAGGACCTCATGTTGGTGAGAATAAAATTGATGATACTTCTGCCAGAAACATTAAGGAGAGTTACAGAAATTAATGCCTAAAACGATTTCTTCAAACTCCCAGTTGCCACAAAAGCACATTAGAGCTGTCCCAAGCTCTTCCTTTCTCATTTTCTGGGCATATTGTACGAAATCCTAGAGTCATGGTTGACAGAGGAAACTCACAGATTCACTTCTTTTTTTCTGTGTTTTCTGTGTACTTTTTCATAGTACCTGCTTAATCTATTGCCTAGATATAAAAATATCAAAAAAATTCAGGGGCAGGGGACATGACCAAAACTCTATTCTCATCTCTAACTTAAACTGCATTGCAGTATATTAAGAGTGCAATTTTAAAGACTTGGCCACTAAAGAATGGCCCCAGGTTAGTGGGAGTCCTGTGCCACCTTTCCCCACAGTGAAGCAGGTGAGCACTGTGGGGCACTAAAGAGTCCCTAAGCTGTAAAGCAACTTTATTTTCATTGGGGAAACTGGAAAAGTGCACATTGGGTTGTGAGATGGACTCAACCTAATGCTCTGGTGAGCAGTGTTTTGCAATCGGAGAATAACAAAATAAGCCCCACATATGTGAACCACCAAAGTGAGATGTCAGTCATGGCTGAGCATAAGGGATGGATAAGGTATGTTTACTGCAGGGGCTTTCGCTTTCATTCCCTCCATCGCTGGTGACACCATAAGCCTATAAACATCCTTAGGCTTCCTGACAGTGAAGATAGATTTACTAGTCCTAAGACAACCTAATTCATAAAACTTAACACATCTGAATGGGACCATCATTCCCTGGCAGTGCTTATCTCTCCCTTGACTAAAAAGTAAGTGTTCGTGATTTCTACAAAGTAGCTGTCTTAGGTGGCTGATGGCCTGCAGTAATTAAAGTGAATCTGAGCTGATAGATCTCAGACATGCCAAAAACTAAATGAGACCTAGAATCCATATTACTCGTGCCCCGTCTTGAGTTTTAATTCTCCCAGTCCGATGTGCTTATCTCTGTACTAGCCCACCTAGTACCTTTCTTCAAATACCTCACCAGCCATGAGGACACAACACAATTTGGATTATATAACAACATCTTGTTTGACAGAAAAGGATGCAGCACATTACTGAAATTGATTAGTGGTAAAAACTATATAAAATTACTAGCCAACAGAGTGTAGCTGTTGATGTTCATAAAATTACATAACTTAGAGCATTGTTTTGACAAACCAAAAGCTCTAGTACCCCAGAGGGAGCATTAACAAAATGACATCTGTGACTAACCATATTGTCAATAACATCAATCAGAAACCCACAGGAAGGACGTGTGTGGTAGACCTTCTCTACATGTATTTCATGCTTAATCTTATGTCTTAATGTTTCAGTCTCTTCCAGAGGAGAAAACTAAGCAGGATTTCAGTTCAGTCTCAGAAAGGCAACTGTCACATAGGTTCCTGCAAGGGAGCACAGGGCTGAGCTGTTTTATGAGTTTGCACATTCTGACCATGAGCAATGTGCCAGTTTCCTTTTCCTTCCAGGTGTGCAGAACTTCAAGAACTAATTGCCAAGTGGTACTTGAAATGTCAAAATACAGTAACATTATACATTAATTTATGTAATGTTTACATATTAATGTATGTGGTTCATATATATACATATCAATATATGTATAAAATACATCTCTTATATGTGGACTGGATTCAGTAAGGCAAAAAGAATCAACACGTTTACTTTCGTCAGATGTTAATTATAAGTAACATTTACACTTTTCTTTCTCCCTTCATGTGTTAAAAATAGTCTTGTTTATGAATAATGGTCTCTGCTGTGACACAGCAATCTGTCTGAGCTGTGCTTTGCCAAGGAACAAAATGTGACCCAAATTGCCCATGGCCTGTCAGTCAGGACAGATTTTCATTTTACAATGTAAACTGTAAAAAATTCCTTACAGCTATTGGATAACAGATGAGAATAGACAAGAAGGGTTTAGCAGTGCTTTCCTTAACCCTCCTATTTCTCCCAGCAGGAAATAAGTGGTTGCTGACTTCTAATGGCAGCCATAGCACTCTGCCTTAGTACTTTCATTCATTGGGAAGTGAGCTGCAGGACTGGCAATGGGCTACTTTTCTGCAGAGAATTATATAGGATGTATCTGAATAAACATATTATTTGAGACCAGTAGAGCATTTTCAAAACACCCCAGCTGACCACGCTTTGGTTCACACACATCAGAGCAATCTTGGAGCACAAACTGGTTTAGTTGATAGGTATTGAAACTGGAAGGTGTGTATTAGCAGTATACGTACTATGCCCCAGGCTCTAATGGTTGTTCAGACAATGGGACCAGACTAGACTAAAGAAAAGATCCCCAAAATTATGTAGCACAGTCATGAAATCCCTAGAATTGTTTCCCTCCAGAGATCCTGGTCTCCTTCCCTTCTTGCTCATGCAGTTGTAGAACTGGAGCCCTTAAAAGATCCCTGAAGATCTTACCTGGACCAGCAAGTAGAGCCCACAAAGGAAGAGCATGGATGTTCACCCAACAGAGGGACTTGTTTCACAGTTTCTAAATACAACTGTTGAAAATAATGGCAGAAGTTTGAGAAAAGGGTGAGGTTGGCTTAAAACAATAATATTAAGGTACACTTGGGACTTGCACAGAAGAAAAATCATGCATTCTTGAGTCTCAATGCCATCTGAGTTCATTCTTTCCTGAAGCTGTCAAAGATTTAGGGGCATTTGATAGTGTTTATAAGGCTTTCTCTGCAACCCTGAATATGAGGAGTTTATTCTTAAAAAGTAGATGCGGTTCTGAAATAACCACACAGTTTCAGAATTTAAGAAGACCTATGAATACTAGTATATTCACAGCAAAACTACAAGAAATGCTAATATTGAATTCTCTTCTGGTTTTAGCAAACCAGTGTTGTTAATGCATATAAACATTTAGATCTTGCTACATATAACTAAAAAGATTCTGTTGCCATCTTTTGTCAACATTGTTCTTTCCTAGCAATTTCCCTATCAAAGCTTTTGTAGTATTGCGATTGCCATCATTTACTTTTCTTCATTTAACTTGCACAGTTAATGGAATGATATGTAGCCTACATGACTGCACAAGGAGGGATATAATTAGCAAGTCAGTGGAAACACATTTGGAAAATAAACTTCATTGCAATCACTGCTTGTCTTCAAGGGTTTTGAAAAGCTCCACTACAAGGCAGGTAATTTTTGTGCTTATTTCAGGTTAGGCAAGAGGTCCTGTGCAGATTGCACAAATGCTCTACTCTTGGTTGTCTGGTCTATGTGTGCTGCTTTCTTCACAGAAAAACTTTCTTTTTGAGATAACAGGCCTCCATGGCTAAAACACTAATCCTTGGGATTTGGGATAGTAGTTACCTCCCTGTCTAACCTGTGTGACATGGGCCAGCCACTTTAATCAGACCACCTACTGGGCTAGCATTGCTGCTTTCAGCTTTTTTGCTGTATTTTAAGGGAATGTTTAAGGAAAGGAGAGCTGAAACAAGCAGGGCTACTCCGAGCCGAGCCTGATCAAGGGAGACGTGTCATCACAATGTTGATGCTGGACACCAGCGGACTTGTGTGCCTCTTCAGGTCCTTTGACACCCCGAGCCCTTAAATCTGCAACTGGAAAACCAATGCTTGCCACTATGGCAGGTTATTTGGTTCCCAGAGCTGCAGAAGCCTCCAGGACTTCTGTGAGTATTCAAGCCAATTTCCAGCTATGGCTGAAGGACTCTCTCTCTAGGGCAAGTGGAGGCTAAATCAACACCACAAAAGAAAGAAAATGTAATTCTTGCAAAGGATGGAAAGTCATCCTAATTCTGCCAGTGGCCAGAATGAACTAAGACAATTATTTTTCCAGCATGATTTCAGTGCAGCTGTTGCACTGAAGGAATGAGAGCTGAGCATGTTCTTATCTTTCTCCTACTGTGTTTGCAGATGGCGAGCTGGGAAAATAAACACCTTTCCCTAATCATTTTAAGTGCTGTTGGGAAGCAAAACACATTCCATTCAAAGCAAAGATAAAAAAATATTAACAAAGGCCCCAAAAGGCGAAATTCCTAGGATGCTGCTTTGTATGCTTTTTTTCTAAAAAGATACTTCAAGGTATACATTTTAGCAGTGATTCAGCAGATCTTGTGCAAAATTCTGCTTGTATCATCAATGGCCATGTCTTTGACACACAACCCAGTGTCCATTTTCTCTATGTTTAGCACCTACCAGGGTTTGATGTGCACCCACTCCACAGTCTTGCTGCTGGGAAAGATGCAATTCCAGTGGTAGGGGCAGCTCGCTGGGCAAGCCCTCCTCAAAGGAAAATCTGGAAAACCACTCCTGCGTGCTTGTTGGATGGAGGTCTAAGCGAACAATTCATTCTGTTTATCATTATTTATCATTCAACAGACATCAGTTGGACATAATTTTTTTCTTCAGGAGATTTTTGAGTTATTCCTTGCAACTTGGTACTTAGGTTTCAGAGCAAAACCTTGTCAAGACCAAGCTTCTGTGACAGCCTAAGTTCAGAGTAAGCTAAGTCTTTAATACACTCTTAACCTCAAATGCTGTCTTTTACCAATGGTTCCTGAAAAGCTGTGTCTCCTTTAGGTGAGTCATTCAAGGTACATGATTGGAGGGCCCTTGTGCAAAGATTAATTAAATTAAGTAATCCTTTACTGGCAGCTAGAAATTTCTTCTTCAACCATGGATTATTGAAATACCACCATACTAAGCAGCACCCAAAGACTCTCAAGCCCTCATCAGTCTCAGGTTTCTTTCTCAGTAGGAAAAGCAAAATCAGAAACCACAAAAGCATCCATGAGAAAGGCTGATTGAGAATTTCATATGTATCCAGAGTTTGAAGTTCAAAGGACTATCTGATTTTCCTTTAGCAACAACAAGGGTTAATTGGGTCTAATCTGTTAAGTACGATACTTTCAGTCACACATATTTTAAGCCGCATTTTCACGTGCTGACAGCAAATAAGTGCCTGCCCCTGTAGAAATGATATTGATAAGAGCAGGGATTTGTGTGTGCCAAGATGAATTTTTAAGCTCCCTGCCTTAGCATCCACGTGTTACAGAGTGTGGGCAGTGGGCAGGGTGTTGCCCCAGGACCCAGGAGAGCCAGCTCTAGTCTGGGCTCTGTCTTTGGCTTGCCAAGGGACCAAGTACAAGACTGTTTTCTTAACTACGAGCAGTTAGGAAGGGTGAACACAGAACTCTGCATAATGATTAGGTATTGGTATCACCATTTTTAGACCAGTGCCTCCTCAATTCGTGACTGGGGCCTACAGGCATTACAAAGTTAGCAAAGATAGCATCAGGAAGGTAAATTGCAAGGGTATTAATTGCATCAGCTAATATAGACTAGATCTGACTCTGAAAGCAACATATTTTGGCCAGTAAGAGAGGAAGGAAAAGCTTTGTTTCAGGTAGTTAAGCATATTAAGGACATTATGCAAATGATTTGATAAATGTATCCTCATTTCTGGTTTTATTTTTAATTTTCTGAATGACATTTTCATTTGTAAGATAACGTCTTCAGCATCTGCCTATGGCAATATATGGCCATAGATTTTCATAGCTGTTCCCAATTGCATTTGGATACATCAGAGAAATTGCAAGAGCTTCATGTCTCTCCACCTGCCAGGGGAGAGTGGAGTCATGGCACTTTTCCAATGCTAAATGCATTTCCTGGTAGACAGATTTCACTTTCTATAAACCAGAGAGGACTGCCTGCATTATGCCCAAGGCTGAGGTCATGTAGACAACCAGGAGCCATCTCTGCAGTTCTCATCCATGATTTGATAAAACCTCAATGTTGAGATGAAATAGTTGGAAGTAAATATTCTAGAGAAATCTGCCAGGTGGGTGATAGAGTAGGTTTTCTGGTCCCCAGCCACTCATCTCAGCTAGAGATTCAGGAGGGAGGAGCTGGGAAGGTGAAGCAAGCTAACAAGATCTCTCCTTTCAGCTTACAAGGAAAAGATGAAGGAGCTGTCCATGCTCTCGCTGATCTGCTCCTGTTTTTACCCGGAACCTCGCAACATGAACATCTATAAATATGATGGTGAGTGATGTTTACTGGAAATCATCCTGGAGGTCAGAAAATGTGCTAGTGCTGGGAAACAATTCAGTTCACTTCCTAGTCCATAGTGTTCGTTGGTGAACATTTTGCTGATTTAACAATTTAATTGCTGGTTTAGGCTCTTACTTTCTATGGATTGTGCAGTACCCATGATGCTGGATATTGTTCCTAATAGCAACTAAATAAACTTTAAACATTAGCCCTCTCATACTGAGCTATTCTTTCCCTACTCCCCACTGGAGAGTTACAGCTCTTCATAACTGGCATAATTCCCATGAAAATGAAGAAAAGATGAAAGCATGCTTAAAAAGTTAATCAGCTTGGGCACTGCTCACAGGGGGTGTGAAATGGCACAGAGCCCAAATAAGTTTCAAAAATTGCTGTAAATTTTTATCTTTATGAGATTAAGGTATAATTAAGCTATTACAGATAAAATGGAATATACTCCTGAGAATGGTTTTCAGCCCATAATCTGCCATTGCATTTAAAATGCCCAAGGCAAAGACGCTAAATCATTTGTTTGTGCTTCTGATCCTGCTCTGATATCAGTGCTGCTTCTCTCCTCAATACTGCTGGTGTACTGAAGGCCTTACAATTTCCCACCTTATTGTGCAGACATGGAAGTGAAACAAATCAACAAACGTGCCTCAGGCCAGGCTTTTGAACTGATCCTAAAGCCACCATCTCCAGTCTCAGAAGCACCACGAACTTTAGCTTCTCCAAAGAAGAAAGAACTCTCTCTTGAGGAGATCCAGAAAAAGCTGGAGGCTGCAGAGGAGAGGAGAAAGGTATCTTTCCTTAAAAAACAAAAAAATGCTAGTAATTACATGATTTAGTGTACAGAATAGCAGTCGAGTTCCTGTTCGTTTATGTGTTTGCCATTGCCATCGCCATCACTGACTCACGGTAGCCTGCATGGACAAAAATCATAAATATGTTTATACAAATAAATGAGTTTATTTTCTTTCAGCAGCTTGCAAACAAGCCTCACTGGTTTCAATGCTGGGGAAGTATGCATCACAAAATAGAGATAGCTTCATACACAGGCTCAAATGTGCTTGTTTACTGTGTGAATGTAACTAAGTGGTTCATTCAGGGCATCTGTAATATTTGCTCAAAACCAGTGCAATTCTTGTGTCTGAGTTTAAGAGATAGATCTGCTGTTCAAGCAAGTGCTCTCTGGGCTAACAGATCTTGACTCCTCATAGTGTCCGTGAGAGTTATTCACAGACTCTGCATGAGGCAGCTAAAATGTCTTATTTATGCGATATAGAAGAACACCATCCCTGAATAGTGAGTTTGGGATCATTCACATACACCTGAATGAAGACATTAGCATAGCACAGCTGCTAAGAAGCATTTCTAGCAGTTTCAGTAGTGATGGAAATTGGCCTTGTAGGGTTTTCGACAGAGTCTCCCCTTCTTTATGATCCTACCCATAATGGTAGAGCTGTGTTTCATAATCACTAGGTTTGTCACATAGCATTTGGAAGAGTTGTTACACCTTTTTCACAAAGGTTGGCACGAAGGCAGCTGAAAGTACCCATTAACTTTATTTGGCTTTCAACATGACTGATATGCTGAAGAGGTCTTCATTTTCTCATGAGTCAGAGCTAAATCGGGTTGCTTTTTCTTTTTTCTTTTTCCAAAGAGAAAAAGACAAACTCCAGATCAGATAAGTCAAAGTATAACAATGAGACATTCACCACAGCCAGCCTGAATTGCCAGTCTGGAAATTCTCAGGGTCCTATATAGGCACAGCATTTTTGCTGTGTTGCATCATTTCAGTAAAGTCATGACTGGCTGCAATGACCACAGAAAAACCCAGATTGGTAATATGTTGTCCTGGTTAATTCATGTTTCTTTTTGCTAACACGCAAAAGGAGAGCCACAGAAACTCTAGGATCTCAGGACTTTCTATGTCCTTCACGTAGGAGATCAATGTTATTTTGTGGCAAATCATCTTGCACAGTTAAATAAGCATTAGAAACCCCTTCTACCTTCCCACAGAGACCCTGGTAGAGGGTTTCTGAAAATGAAACAAGCTTATATGTCTCTAAGCCTTTCATATATCTTTTAAACAATGTGATTTCTTGCTAAAACTGCTGTTAACAGAACTTTTCCAGATGTCACCAAAATTGTATACAGAAGTTCAGGGACAGCATCTATGCCACAGATAGCACATGGATGAGATCCAGGAAAAGCCACTCCATTCTCTTTCACTCCTGTCAGACCAGATGAGCGTCACTGCCAAGAACCCCAAGGGAATGATTACACTCGTGTATGGTTTGATATGTGCCTGCTGAAGTCAGTAGATCTGGATTACTGTCTTTAAAACCTGGCACTCCGTTTGGATTTGCAGAGAAACCTGGACCTCACTAATTTGAACAATTCATCTAGATAAGAACTGCAGTGTTGCTACTTTTGTCATTTTTGCTGGCTTGCTAACAAAGACACTGTGGTTCGAGTACACACTCATTAGCACTATTGCTTCGTTCAAACAATTATTTCTGCCAGAGTATTCATTGCAGTAAAAGGACATGACTCTATATCAGAGGAATTTCCTTTTGCACTAGCACTTGCTGCAAAGGATGAGCTCTCACACACCCAGGTTATGATATTCCCCAAAAACTCAGTCTGTGAAGTTCCTCTGTGCCGAGTACAAATGCTCAAGTAAAGATACGGACACAGAATGAAATGGTAGCAATTAAAAAGCCTGGTATTATCCTTACATTTGGTGAAAAATAGGAATTGAATGTTTCAGAGATTTCATTCCATTGATTTCATTACTGTTCATTTCTTCCTAAAGAAAAACCCATTATGGAATAGATTAGTAATCAGTGATAGCAATACAGACACCTGCCATTTCTTCCCCTTGGTACTATATTAATTTTGAATGAACATATAACTAAGTTATTTTAATAGACAAGATCCTCCACATTATCATTGCAGCAGAAATTTCTGGGAAAGGAACAAAGAACAGAGCAAAATGTTTCTTTACATCACTGTTAAAATCCCTGGTGTTCTCACATCTCAACTATTGACTTCATTTCTGCCCTAAAAAAGAGCACAGTGCAGAGAAGCATAAAAAAGCAATTAGAGGAACAAAAAATCTTCCATGAGAAGATAAATTAAACAGTCCACTTTTCAGCTTGGAAAGAGACAACAGATGAAAGATAAGATAGAAGTCTACAAAGTCATGAATGGTAATGAGAAGATGAATAATCCAAAGGAGACAAATCACTCAAGGAAATCATCAGACAGCAATTTCAGAAAGGGATCATCTTTTCATGTATTGTTTATTCAAGGTATATTTGTTATCACAGACTGTTTAGAGGTTTTTAAAATATTATTTAGTTCAAAAAGATAATAGCAAAATTGTTAGAGCACTACCTTGTAGGAAATTATTATGTGAATGGAACTTGTGACTCAGAAAATACGGAACCTTCTGACTGATGAAAGCTAGAGAGATTTGCCCAACTTCATCTAGAGTTTCGTTAAACATCTTCTTCCAGTTTCTGCTGCTAGACAAACCAGGCAGACTTTGTCTAAAAGCCAGCATGGCAGTTACTATCATACTTCTCAATCTATATACAATGCTGTCAGGCATGGCCATTCTAGATCATGTCTTTCCAGCACAGTTCTAATTAAAATCAAGTATAACTAATGGATGAGAATTGCCTTTTTGGAAAAAAAATTGCTAATGAATTTTACACCACTTAGGTATTAGGTTCTGCTTGGTTAATTAGGCAGTGTTCATTAATAAATTTTCGAACTCATAAGAACCTCTAGAGCAATACATGCACTTCAGTAGTCGCCTGCTTATGCTTTTTCATTTATCATTATTGTTTATTTCCTTGTAAGCTTTTATAGGACTCATCTTTCCTTTTCTCCCCCATTTTCTCTACCTCATCTGACAGTCATGACCTCACACTCTCAGAGAATTTTACCTGAGGCAATTTTTATTTTTTACATTACACAGCAAAGCCCATTTGGGCTAGTTACATATTTGTCCTTTCCAATTATAGAATCCTCTTTACAGCATGTCATTATTATCCCATTATTTTTTTTTTTGGCATATGGGTGCTATATTTTGCTACCTTGGTGGATAATCAGAAAGCTCTTTTCATCCTTCTCACTTAATTAGAGCACTGTGACATTGTATGCTGCAGAAGTTTTTCTTACAGAATATTTAACATTTAGCAATTTTTACCCATTGGTCTTGAATGTTCAGCTGTTACTATTTGTGGTGTACAGACTTCAAGGGGCATTTGTCAAATTATTGATTTTTATTGCCCATATTCAATTTACTTACAAGCATAAAAATGAAAGACTAAAGGGATGTGCATTTCTACTAGACTTTGGATTATAGGAGAGAAACTGTATGTAATTAAATCCTTTTAATGGCTTTGTATTGGCATGAAATTGAATCAACCTTATCTCTAGGGCTTAGTGTGGCAAAGAATGCAGGAAAACAACTGTATTTTTTTAACTTTCATGCTGTTGGATATGGACTTAGAGCTTCATGGGTTTTTAATGCCATTGCAATGAAATGCCACGAGACAATCCTGCAGTGCAGCCTGGTCTGGGCCGGGCTTGCTGTGCTCCCCACAGGAGCAGTCAGCCCAGGGCACCTGTGCCAGCATCAGGGCCACACTCAGTGCTGGGCCTCAGCATCCACCTCCCTGTCCCTTTGAG
Source organism: Vireo altiloquus (assembly GCA_013396875.1). Taxonomy (NCBI): domain Eukaryota; kingdom Metazoa; phylum Chordata; class Aves; order Passeriformes; family Vireonidae; genus Vireo; species Vireo altiloquus. The sequence goes on from VZRF01015562.1 coordinate 58,732, forward strand.
CCAGCCCCACAGCCTGCCCAGAGCTGCCTCTCGGTGCTCTTAGTCCATCCCTGTTTTGCCATCCATGCTTCACTGCACCGTACAGGAGGGGCTGATGGAGAAATGGTTTTGCCAAGGTAGGGAAGGTGGCAGAGCTGGGGGACAAATGTTCCTGGACATTGCACAGGACCTACCAAACTGCTGCTCCAGGTGACGGGCAGAGAAGGGATGCGCACCTTCCCTGTCAAAAGTGGAGCTTTCTTCTTCTGTCTCATTTCTGTTCCCCTTTTCCACCAAATTTTAAGGTGAGAAGGATGGGAATGAGGATAGGCAGTGCCTGAAACATATGTCTGCTGTCTTGCTGACCTACTGATCACCCTTTCTATTGCTACTGGCCCTCAGCTGTGCTTCTGTGGAGAAGGAATACAGCATGGAGCATTTTTCCATGTAAAAGTCCCAGTAATAGGTGTAATCAGCACCAGAAACAGATGTTTCTGTCACATTTTGATTTACACCATGGTGTGTCTATACGCAGTGCTTCACTCCCAAGTTTTACAAAAGATAGCCAAAACTGAAAGAAACCTTGTAGTTCTTCATCCCAAAAAAACGTTAGCAGATGGAATATGTGCCTGTGGGAAGATGTTTGCTACCAACTAGGAGAGGATTTGGCATTAGGCACCAGGGTTTGTTTCGGAGCACATGGAGCCATGAACATGCATCTCAATGCTGGCAAACATTCTCTCCCTGGTTTGCTGTGGGCTCTGCCACTTAGGAACAAATATAAAACAATTTGACGTTGATCTTCATTAACTTTGTAATGCTGGGCCTCAAACTGCAGCAGACCATGAAGGCAGAGGCTCAGGTCAGGTGGTACTTCTTGCATCCCCCAAGCACGCCTTGTCTACCCCCACAGGTCACAACCATAGCAATTTTGTGCCAGCTGAGAAAGAGAAAGTGAGCTTTCTTGAATCATGACATTCATGGGCTCCTTTTTTTGTTTTTTTTTAACTCCACATCCCAAAGGTTGTTCAGCAGACTGCACAAAAAAAACAAAAGAGATCCTCATCTAAATTTAAGCAAATTCTTCATCATCTAGCTTCATTAGAAGCAGAACTTCACCCATAGTTACAGCTCATGTCTCTGACTACCCTGCCAAATTGGTATTTCTGAGAGGAGTCTAATTTGAGCCCATTTCCATGCTTTTACATGGAAAAATCTCTGACTCAGTTCCTTCCCCTGAAAACATCAGTACTTTAGGTCACCACACCTAGGCTTCACCTTGGCATTTACATTGCAGTAGGAGCATTTCCTCCTATCTTCACAATCTTCTCCATTATTAGTGTCTCTTAGAAACACAGTATATTGAGGAATACCAACATTATTGCAGCTTCTTCTGAACAACTGCATTGTGAAAAAAACCCAGTCAGTGAACGAATGTGTTGTAAAAAGGGAGCTCTCATGGCTGTAGTGTGTCTCAGACATCCTAGTAAATAAGGGTACTGGTGTCTGAGGTTGAATGCACTCAAGCTGAAATTGCCATCTTAAAAGCAGTTATCTGAACCCATTTCTTGTTTAAGAGTAATAAAGGATTGCTTTTATCTCCATATCAATTACTTCAATATTTGGATGTATCTGTCAATTAAAGATATATAGATGTGAGAAAATAAAGCACCTCTTACTCAAACTTTCTTCCTGTGAATAACAATTAAACACTGCATCTCCAAAGCCAGGTTTCATAACTAATCTTGCTCATGAAGTGAGTGTTTAGTAACCAGCATCTGTCTCTGGATAGCTAGGTAACAGATGAGGATTTCCTTTTGAACCACTCATCTCTGAAAACTGAAAATGCTCATGATCCTTTAAAAATAGGACATGACCATCACAGGAATTTGCCTGCATTTTTAGCACAGCAGTGTGTTTCTGGGAACAAAGGTGTCTGTACCAGGAATGTTCTCCAATATTTTTATCCCTCCATATTTAAATATTAGCAAATGAACATTTTTGTTTCTCCACATTATTTTGTGACCTTTCAGTACCTTAAGGAGGCTTGTAAAATGGAGGGAGAGTGATTTTTTTCCAAGTGCAGATAGTAATAGAACAGGAAGAATGGTTTTAAACCAAAAGAGGGGAGATTTGGATTCGATGTTAGGGAAAAGTTCTTTAATGTGTGGTTGGTGAGGCAGTGACACAGGTTACTCAGAAAAGCTGTGGGTGCCCCATCCCTTGAAGTACCTAAGATCAGTTTGGATGGGGCTTTGCACAGCATGGTCTAGTGAAAGGTGTCCCTGCCCATGGCAGCAGGGTGGGAACTCAATGATTTTTAAGGTCCTTTCCAATCCAAGGCAGTCTATGATTCTTTCATTCTATGATACAACATTAGATGCTGCAGCTGGAGCTGCATTGGTTATGCCTCGTTATGTTTAAGAAGTCTTCTTAATATTCCCCCTTGAATATTGCATTTTGTTTTCTCCACCATTTCATATTTTTCTCTCCTTATTAGTCTTCTTTATCTTTCATCCTGTTTACAGCCCTTTTTTTCATTTTCTCACCACAGCTGTATAAGAAACACTTACCATAAGCAGTGTACAACTATGTTATAACATAGACTGTCAAGGATTTGAAAATACCCTTTCCAGCACTTCAAACTTTGTTGAAAATAAACTCAAAGTAAAAACTTCCTATATATATTGGAATCCAGCATCGCAGTGGAACTGTGTGAGTCCAAACACAGCCTTTTAAAGCCAAGACAAACAACAAAGGGAGTCTATTAATCCCAGCTCCCCTGGGTATCCATGGTCATTCATTTACCCATTTCTGGATGCGTAGTAGACTTTGAACAGACAGGGTGGCCAAGTTCTTTTGCCAAATGGGTTGGAAACAGAAAATCATTTGACAATCCAGTACAAACACACACCAGCCGCCTTCCAGAATTGTCGTAAGGGGATTTCAGAATGGTCTGAACACCAGGGAAACAGGCAGACTGACAGCTGGGGTACAAAGCTGCTAGAGAAGGAAATTAGTCTAAATGAGACTCTACCCTGTGGATGTTTTGTTGCAGGGAGGGGGTTTCCTTTATTTTGAACCAGTCCTGGGTACCGGTGATTTTCCTCACTCAAAATTCCTCACAATATGCCAGTAAAGACACATTGTGAAGGAAAATCGCATTAGGGGTTTACAGTCAGTTCCTGAGGCCTGGTTCAGCTTTCAAGAAGTCTCTTACTGGTGTCAATGCAATTTGCATCCAGTAAATACTGCATAAGAGTATAAGGATTTTCTTCATTATCATGAAGTGGACAAATTACTTTTGAATGCACTGTCTGCCAGCATAGCATCCAGGAATGTGTGTACTTTGATATGAAACTCTGATTTTTCACTGTTCTCCAGGATTTATAATAAAAAGTAGTTCCAGAAGGCAAAGGGTTTGTATTGAAGAAAACAAATCCTGAAAAATGGAGAAGTGCCCCAAAGTCTCAAAGGCATTTTGCTTCCTCCATTGAAAGCAAATGCTCTTTTAAAAAATGCTTCTTATCTGCCTAGTCCAAATCTTACTTCTTATTAGTCCATGGTTATGTCGTTGAAAATGTCTGTTTTCCAAATTTGAAAAGGTAGGTCTGATTTTATAACACATTATATATGCATATTTAAACACCATGAAATGTTAGCCTTTCAAATTAACAGGTCACTTCTTAAATGTTTCATGGGAAAGGACATTGCAATTAAGTCTGATAGTGTCTTTTCTATTCAAACTCCCAACAGGAAGAGAAATATGTTCTCAGATTATCCATTACTTTTAGATCATTTAAGCAAAAGGTTCACAAAATTCATATCAGCAAACAAAATTTAATGATTATAACTTTTCCAAAAGTAGATGAGAGATTGCCATTGAGTGATAAATTAAACAGAAAATACAGAGTAACTTCACAAGCATTGGTCAAACTGGGCCATTCAGGTTGGTCCACAAGTGGGAAAGCAACATGGAAGTGTTTCATTATTTGCATCAAATCTTTTAAAATAACTTTTTTACATTTTGAAATAACCTACAGTTAAGAGCTGTTAAATGCTAAGAATCTGAAATCAAATCTTTTGCTTCAAAATAACCTTCTTTTTTATATGATTATTCAAATTTTTGATATTTTTATTAAACTTACGGGACTTTTATGATTCTTTTGATTGCTCTACAAAATTCCTTCTTTGACCAGCTCTTCCTGTCTTTGGCTCATCCTCCTTCCATACTCGACCAGTGAAACTCCCTCTGCTTTTGGCTTAATCTATCTGAGGGGTTTTGTTCCCATTTGCAGCATCTTTTATCTGGCACAACAGAGTCAAAGATATGAAAAATCCTTGCTCTGTTACTCTGTTCAGCATATGCTGTGGTGGAGGGAAGAGCCAGGGGGAGCCTCTGGGAGGTACCAGCCTTTTCAGGAGACCGTTTGTGCCAGCAGGTGCTCCAGAGATCAGTTTGAGAAATGAGCCTGTTACCTGCAGCCAGGTGAGAGGTGAAATGCATTCAGTGGTCAGGATGGGTGGAAGTGACTCTCTCCTATGATGTCAAGGAAGCCATTACAGCCTTTCAAAGCCAGATGTGTTTTACTCCAACATCTTGCTGCAAGATGTTCTGTCTGGCCATGGCAGCCTTTCCTAGAATCTGCTTAATTTGCCTCATCAGTGCATTTGGGTTTTTGCATATCTTACTTTCATTAAAATATTTGTTTTCTCCTAGTTGGGTCTTGCTCATATAAAAGAATTGCAGCCTTTTCCAGTCTGTTTAAAGCCACATGATAGAATTTTAAAGGTTTTATTACTACTAATTATAATTAATGGTTAAAGCCCTTAATTTAGGCCTTAAACTAACTCATTTTTATGGATAACAATGGCAACAGTGCCTTGTGATCGGCACTGAAATACGAGTTTAGCCTTCCGGCGCCCTATTTCATTCTCTGTTTGTCTGTTTCTTCTCGTGCTGCCTCTGATTTATTTTATCCAGAAGTATACGATGTTGTTCATCCTTTCCAAATAACTGTCTTTTCAACTAGACTTGCCTGGAGAATGGGCCCAATGCTGCAAGATTTTTGGCTTCTTTCCTAGGATTAGTGGTTTCCTGTTAGCAATTTGATTTAAAATAAATAACAAAGCTTATGCTTCTGAGCGGTGAGTTTGCTCAACACAATATTGAGCACAGACTGCATCTGTTTAATTCCTACTCGCAGTTTTTATCTTCCTTGCAAAATACAAAGTTTTAACAAAACATTGTTATTTTCTATGCAATAAAACCCCTTTTCCCTCTTCCTAATCAGTGAAATTAATCTGAATATAAGTGTAATGGGAAAAAACATCATCTGAGTGATGCTGCCTGTCTTTCATGTCAATAAACTTCCAAACCTGTTATTAACTATTCAAGCACATTAAAGAAGAGTCCAGTCTCGGTGAAAATTGCAGCTGTCCTACATCAGTAATCTGCCTTTTAATTCTTCACCCCCAGGTCCCTATCTCCAAAGATAAAAGGCCTATAGCTAAACAACTGCAGCTGTCAGAGGTTGAGCAACTGCTGCAGTAATCCAGATGACCCAGGGCAGAAACACAACAGCATTTCTTGTTAACAGAAGTGCTTTGGACATTTTTCTGCTTCTGCCTCAGGCGTGTACCCCACATTCAGCCAGTGCTTCTAAACCCAGGTTATGGAGAGTAATCTAGTTCAGTCACAAAGTGACCTTTCCAAAAAAAAGGCAGCAAACTTTACACAGTTTCCATACTCAGGGAATTGTTGCCCTATGGCAACATACTGTGCTCTGTGGCAACGTGGCAACAGGCTTTGCTCCACAAGTATTGTATTTCATCTCAGCTACTTCTCTCTGTTTCCAGTCCCAGGAGGCCCAGGTGCTGAAACATCTGGCAGAGAAGAGAGAACATGAGCGAGAAGTGCTTCAAAAAGCTTTGGAGGAGAACAATAACTTCAGCAAAATGGCAGAGGAAAAGCTGATACTGAAAATGGAACAGATCAAAGAAAACCGTGAAGCTAATTTAGCTGCTCTTATTGAACGCCTCCAAGAGAAGGTAACCACACCATCACTCCTCACCTTAGACTAGAGAGGAGAACCTAATCAACATTTTGCATAGATGTTATGCATAGTCCTTATCTCAGTTACTACACTAGAGCAATTTTTACATCAGAGTCACTGATACCTGTCTAAACCACCATATTGAAAAAAGACTGAAGTGCTACAGTCACACAAGCACAGGAGGGCTGAGGTTGGAAAGGCACTCTGGAGATCATGTGGTCCAACCCCAGGCTCAAGTAGGGCCACCTAGAGCCAGTTGCCCAGGACCATTTCCAGGTGGCTTTTTAATATCTCCAAGGATGAAGACTCCAGTTCCTCTTTGGTCAACCTGTGCCAGTGCTCAGTCACCTCACAATGAAAAAGTGTTCCTGATGTTCAGAGGGAACCAACTGAACTCAAACCTGGGTTTTAGTTTTTGCCCATTGCCCCTGGTCATGCCACTGGGTACCACTGGAAAGATCCTGACTGTGTGTTCCCTTTATTCTGGTATTTATAGACATTTTTAAGATCCCCCTGAGCCGCCTCCAAACTGAACAGTCCCAGCTCTCTCAGCCTTTCCTCGTAGCAGAGACTGAGAAATGCCCCTTAATCCCCATGACCCTTTGCTGGACTGTTTCTAGAGAAAGATTGGTTTTCTAGCTTCTAGGAAGTAGTCTGAACAAATGAAAGGTCACTTGTGTTTAGATTTCAGCTTCTAAGGAAAGTTACTGATCAAAATAAACAATTACCTTCTGTCTGTAATTCTTGGTTTCTCAGAGGAGAAAGATGAAATATTGTGAGAAAAAAATTCTTTCATATACAGCAAAAGAGGTCTGTCCTTCCACAAGTCTTGCAATAAAGAGATTAAATTTTCCTATGGAGATCTTTGGTAAAGCCAGAGGAAACAGAGAATCACAAACCCCACATGCAGGACAAAGTGTGCCCTTCTCCAAAAAAACCCTTCCTCACAAGGGAGAGAAACATGCAAATAAAGATTTAGAAGTGTTAAGAAAAAAATTAATTAGTTCTGCATGAGTGATCACTTGCTTCTCTCAATAATGAACTTTCTAATTGTTTTGGTTTGTGTCTTGTCACTCCAAGACACCAATATATTAGTAAATTGGATAAAGAAAATAGCTTTCAGAGATTTTCAAGCAGATCTTCATAAACACCTCTACATCTTTGATTGAGGCAAAAGTCTTGGAGAGTAGGAAAGAAACAACAGAATCCAAAGGATGATGGTACAAGTAACTGCACAAACAGGATAATTACTGAGCTTAAGAACTATATCCAGATTACTTGACATTTTTGCATCGGCTTAGATTGCAGGCACATACCTCAGGCCTTATGAAAACAAAGGGAAAAGCCAATTAGTTATCCTTGAGGTCCAAAAGGAAGTGGGAAGAACAGCTGACATGTCTCTGTCCTAGGCTAATGTTAACAGACTGTTAAACCCTCTTTTTAAACAGAAATACAATGGCATATATGCATGAATCCCAAGAAAGACTTCTGAGGAAAGATGACAGTAACTCACTTGGAAACATTTGTACTGACCCGTAGTTAAAAACACAGTTTTGCCAACACCAAAAGCTCAAAAACAAAGATCATTTGCCAACATCAAAAATGAATCCTTATTATACAGAAAAAGAAGTGGGATATCTGGTTCCAAATCTTCCCAAGTTACACAGAACTGTGGGTGCCCCAAGGTATTGGTGTCTAGAAGGTGCTGCAATCAGAGATAAATTCTGTACACTGCAGTTAATAGGAGCACCAAGGAACGAGTCCCATATGAAATCTAGCATTCAGTATTTCAGACCTTTCAAGGACTGATTTACGTGTTCAGTCAGTGCAATAGGCAGTATTCTTCATCATAGCCAGAGAAAGAATCAAGAGGACAGGTAGCTTCCGTGTTCAGACTAAGATGTTTGAGATGTGCAGGTTGACCTACCTCATTGGAACTAAGTTCTTGGATCTTTATTACAGTGCCTAAATGCTACAGATAACAGAGTTACTAACGTACAATGTGCAGGCAATTAATTCCTCACTCATCCTTCCCTATATTTAGTTTCATATCCAGGAATTCAAAGGGCATATGTGAGCATGTGGCACAATTTACACTGCACGCAGCACCTCTATATGTGGCCCTTTAAAAAGAAACTGTGAGATGCTGAGGATTAAAAGGCCGTGTCAGATAAAAGACTGAGCTCCAAAGCAGGAGAAGAAAGTAAGCACAAAATGTGCCTCAGGCTGGTCTGGTTGATGACAGCTCTCCCGAGTTGCTCCCATTAAAGATGGTTGTGCTGTGAAGCAAGTTTTCCACAAGCATCAAATGCATGACCTAAACATGCAGGCTGTCAGCATGAACCAACCTGGGCAGGTGGAATGAGAAAGAGGTTTGATTTTTCCCTTCTTGATGTTTTCCAGGAGAGGCATGCTGCAGAGGTCCGTAGAAACAAGGAGCTCCAGGTGGAACTGTCTGGCTGAAAACAGCAATGGTGGATGTGACCCATCCCCACCATTAGTAAACTCCCCCTGCCTATATTATTATGGATCATGCGATATAAGTATGGGAAATGTATGACGTGGTTTAAAAAAAAGTAAAAATCAAGAACTCAATAAAAAACTTTAAAAAAGAAACAAAAAAAAATAAAAACAAAAACAATGCGGTCTCTTTGCAGAATGATTTGCTTGATGTTTAAAAAACTTGGATCTTATTTTGTAAATACTTACATTTTTGTTAAAAAATACAATTATTGCATTATGCAAGTTATTTCATAATCTTACATGTCCTGTAACAGGCTTCTGATGTTGTCTGTTTCCATTCGGTTGAATTTGCTGGGTCTGTTCATTTGAAGCACCTCACGTCTAATTCCATTCCCTGCGACTTCTCATTCCAACCCACCATGAGGTCAGTAGTAGTTCTATGGTGCTAGAGACCAGTCATTGCCTAATAACCTAGACTGCTTTGCCATCAATAAGCTTTCTTGAAACAGTGACTAGATCACAGGCATTGTGACTTCACATTCAGCTGTCCAGGACAAAAGGCTCTTAGAATGGTTTTTCAAATGCAATTTGTGCTGCAGGACTCTGTACTGTGCTGTAAATTGAGGTTGCATCGCCACGTGGAGTGTTTGTTGCTTCTGCTTTTTGAGGTGAGAGGCAACAAAAGTAGCTGTGCAACAGAATAAAATCAAGCAAGATCAGTTTCAGACAAATTTAAGAGGCCCATTGTAACCATCAAGCTATGACAAATTCTGGATGATGCCAAACAGCCATACAAATGCTAATTGTAAAGTGAGCTTAATTCACCACTTGAAAATTTATTGATGGAGCAACTAATAGATAGCATCAAGTGGCTTTATCTGTAGGTGCCATGATCTATGATACTTATCTGATGCTACCACATTACATGTGTAATAGTACAAGAGGCTACCGAATATTTCACCTGGAACCCATGAGCCAGTTGTTACCTTTTTTTTTATGACACTGCTGACTTCCATTCATCATGACCTTTACTCTTCAGTGTTAGCCAACCCTACCTAGTGACAGACATCTAGGACTAAGAGGGCTGAAGCAGGAGGAATGACTAGACAGGGTGCTTGTGCCAAGTACAGTATCACCAAACCTAACACATCATCCCCAAAATAGCTGCAGTTTTGAAGTTGTCCCTACCCCCCCAGAGGTTGCTGCCTGCATATTCTACTCTTCATTAGTGCTATTTTCCTGTATGTCATTGTGAGCAAGCTGTGATTAATAAAGAATTGGGGTTCTGTGAACTGAAAAAGGGCTTGTTTCTTCTCTCGCTCCATTACGTCTCTGGCATGTGCCCATGTAAGGGGAAAACCTAATGTAGTCATAAAGGCATGGAAATGAGACTTAAACAAGACCTATTAATAAACCAAGCCTATTCCTCTGCTAATATGAGACTAACCCCTGCTATGAATTTTCCAGTGCTTAGGCTGGTTATTTTTAAAGATTACCATATAAACTGAGCCTGTAAATGTGATCTCTAGCACTGAATTTATTAAAAGGAACTAGCTACATACACATACACATGCAGTCCTTAATCCTGGTTCAATACTGGGGGGAAAAAAATGGAATTTGGGGAAAGACAAGTAAATAATGTAGCTCTGGGTACATACATCAACTACAGCAAGATTCTGGGTGTAAACACACTGGTTTTCAGGGTAGAAAGTATCCATTTACTGGATTTATTGAAGAACAAAATCATTTGGGTTGCTGCTGAGCTGTAGAGCTGAGATGTAAAATTGAATCAGACCACATTTTGAACTGGACAGGTGATAAAGAATTACCTCTAGGATTAGTTTTCTGATTTAAACTCATGAATTACTTGCTCTTTCAGAGAAATGGACTTTATGCTCCAGGTCTGCAACAGTCAGTTTTTATTTTAGCAGACTATTTTATTTCAGAGCCGAGAGATGGCCTGCAGTCAAAAAGCAGCAAAAGCTGAACACAGGAGAAAGACTGTGAGCTCAAATCTGTGTGCAGTGAGCTCAATAACACAGAATGAAATGAGTACTCCAACTTGTTATGGCAGCTGGGTTTTCTTGCCTAAATTACTTCTCTTTCTCGTGAAAATACCAGAAGTAAACCTGGCAGAGATGCCAGATAGCAGACATTGAGTCTGGAAGACATAAACGTCAGTGTTTCCAAGCCTGCAAAGTTTGTATATTGCTTTAAGCCCCAGTAAAAAGGACATTATTATGATTAAATTTAAGGTCCAGGATCTTAGCTGGAGGGTTTGTGGATTCCATTTTCATTCTCCAATGGCAAGCCACTTAGAGTTTTCCCTGTCCATTGACTTAACAAATTCTGGTAGTACTTCCAGCCCATTTCCTGTTTGTCTTCCTGGCTATGGTTGCTCAGAGAACAAGCCAAGGACAAATCTCTGCTGAGGCAGCCTGCTTCACTTCCGTGGGGTTCAACTCTCTTCCCCCACAAACAAGGGTGTCCATGCCCAAAGTGCCTTCTGGGATGGTCTCCAGCACATGCTCACCCCATCACAGACCTGGGCTTCGCCTGGGAAATGCTTCTCAACGAGTACCAAGGCTGTACCAGGAAAAGGAGTAAAGAACCAAGCAGTGGGAATACTGCTGCTCCAGGTCACAGCCCCATGCTCTGCTCCTGCTCACTTCTCTCTTTGAACAGTGGAGTTCATTTTGTTAATGTGTAACTATGCTTTGAAAGCTTGTTTATCGAATACACTGCCTATTTAATCTCTAATAGCAAAAAGGAGGATCTGGAGACCTGCATGATCATTTCCTTCTTCTACTCCTGTTCCCTTACATTTCCTTATATTTTGCTTTAGTACTGCCTTTCTAGCTCCTTCCTGATTGTGCCACCAAAAGTGTGTTGTTGCCATGGGTGTTTTCATATGGAGCTACAGACAAAGGATCTTCTTGAAAAGTAATAAAAAATAAATATAAAACACCTGCTTTTTAAAGTATTACCATTTTGGTAAGACAGGGCTTTTTTAATTCAACAGAAAGCAGAGTGCTCAGAGCTTTTAGATCAAAAAAATTAGCCGCCTTCTTTGATTTACTGCAGATGCCCAAGTTCATGCCATGAGCTGTGAGCAGCTGCTGCTGAACTGTAGACCATTTTCCATAGGCTGCCTGACACCTCCCACAGGATGGGAGGGAGCCTGGAGTGCTGGCATTGCACCGCACAGATGTTTCTTCCTTCCACTGAGATACATGATGGCTCAGAAACAGGGCAGAGCTGTGCAGCACATCTAGAGAGGCACTTCTGGCCTGTGACCTCCACAGGTCTAAGGACTACCATTCCAGGAGTGGGTAGGGTTCAATTTCCTCTTGGTTAACTCATCAGTTGTGTCAAGGTTGCCGCAAGGCAACTGCCTGAGCGATCAAACAGGAATGGCTCAAACCTGCTGCACTTCTCATGGTCCTGCTGAAGCCACAAAATTTATGCTCAAACCAAGTCATAGAATCCTAGAATCATTTAGGTTAAGGAGGACACCTTTAAGATCATTGGGTCGTGGCATCATTAACCTGGCACTGCCAACTCCACCACTAAACCATGTCCCTGAGTGTCACGTCTACATGTCTTTTAAATAGCTCCAGGGATGGCAACTCAGCCTCTTCTGTTCCAATGCTTCACAACCCTGTTGGTGAAAAAAAGTTTTCTAATATTACAGAGTCACAGAATCACAGAATCACTTGGGTAGGAAAAGACCATCGAGTCCAACCTGTGACCAAACACCACCATGTCAACTAGCTCACGGCACTAAGTCCATGTCCAATCTTTCCTTGAATGCATCCAGGGATGGTGATTCCCTAGGTAGCCCATTCCAATATCTAATCACCCTTTCTGTGAAAAACTTCTTTCTAATGTCCAATCTGAGCCTCCTTTGGCACAAGTTTAGGCCATTTTCTCTTGTACAGTCACTTGTTACTTGGGACAAGGGACCGACCCCGCTATTACCTCCCAAATATTTCCAAAGTCAGGAGGCTTGGATGTAGGGTTTAAATCCACCACCAGTTTGGAACTTGAAAACAGTAATGCCTTTTTTTTCCCCTTTGTTATCCTGCGTCTTGTCACATGGAGAGGTTTTTGTTGCTTTATTTTGAATGACTGGAAGAAAATCCTAACCCTTCTCTAGCCAAATAGCAATGTCTCACTCCAGAATCCCCAAACATGTGACTGATGCACAGCAGCACTGTACACACACACAGAGCTGTCTGCCTGCCTGCCACCCAGCAGCCCTGCCAGAGGGATGGGCTCTGTGATCAGCACAGGAGAGAGTTCTACTCCCAACATCTAAACTATGCAGAGAGGAGAGGTACTTCTCTCTCATCTCCCAGAAGGAGAGAGACATTAGGGCAGCATGAGCATCTTTCTCATCCAGCTGTTGCCAGATCTCATCATGTCAAATCAAACCCTCCCAATCAGGCTTTGATGGAGAGAAGCGAGGATTGCACAGGAAGAGGCAGGCCCCACACCCATCTTGCAGCAAGTGCTCTGTTCCGAGCTTATTCCAGCGGTGGGAAGAGGAGACATTGACTCAGCAGGAGGGATATTGCCAGGGGTAATTTTAGCCAGCTTTCCCCGTGCCTCAGGGCTGGTGCCGCAGTGATGCTGGTGCAATACTGCCATGCAGTGGTCAGACTTTACAAGGGAAGCATCTCTGAATACACCAGGGACTGGCAGCAAGGATTTCCACTGAAGAATATCCATTCCATCTGTTGCGCAGTTTACACTCAGTCTTTGTATAAGGTAGATGGTGGCTTTGAAATATGAAGCCTGAGTCTGGACATTTTCAGGTTTAACTCCACTGTAACAGGAGTGTCATGACTGTGGATAGCTGTAAGACCAAAAAAAGGACTGATATTTTTGTGTGGAACATGGAATTACAATTATTGAAATACCACCATCAGCAGTAAGTAGCTACTGGAAAATGTCTCCCTGCTGTAAGAGTTTGGCTTTGGTCAAATGGGTCACAGAAAAGGAAGATCCTGGGCAGCTCCTGAAGATGGAGACATGAAAGGCATTATCCCAGATACAGCTCAGACAAGTGTGATATAAGGAAACAACCAAGCTACAACTTAAGTTTCTCTTAGCATTTAGAGTTGCAAAGGATTTTTAAACAAACTTGGGTTTGTTAAAAATAGGTTCAATCCATCAAAATTAATTTTAAAAACATTAACTCTTAAAAGACAGTTACCCAATAAGTTGTTTAGATAGTAATTTCTACATGGCCACAAAAGTTGACAAACATCCCCATGTACAGCTGCCTCTGACCAGAAGATGGCAATCTCTTATTATTTAATAGGCAGCTATAGATGGTAAATTTTAGTTCGAAGAGCCTTTCAAGCTCTGCAGAACCCTGAAATCTTGCTTTGTGGAGACTGATGTTCCATATTTACCCTAAAATATGGATTTGGGTTTATAGAAAACATAAAATACGACACTTTTTCCTTGGGCAAAATTCATTGCTTTTGCTACATTTCTTTAAAAATACAGCGCCGGGCAGATGTTTAAAAGAAACTAAAGGTTAAGCTAGCCATATGAATAAACATGGTTATTATTACCTGTTCCACCAGTCTGGAGCTTAGAGGCTGATTCCTACTCCTAGCAAGTCTGAACCAGCTCTCCTGAGTGCTGGATGGAAGCAGGAAAATATCACTGCTTTTCAGATGGATTTCAAGCAGGCTGAAAAAGGATGATGCTCGCAGCAGAAGGAACTGGAACATCTCCTCCTGCACTGTGTTTTACACTTAGATCTTTGCAAATGATGAAAAAAAGGTGGGATGCAGTGGCATATGAGCAGCTCCCCATGAACTGGTTGCACCGATTGCACATTTTCCTGACACAGGTATTAGCTTGGGAGCAGCACTGGGTAAGTGCACATCTTCTGCCTCCAGGGACAGATTTGGAGCTGCTGGCTCACAAAGCACAGTTTGTGCTCAGATTAAGAGTTTCTGTCAGACCTTGGACTGCCCCATGAAGGGCCAGCTCGGTCTGCCTTGTGCCATGCTCCTAGGACACCCTCCCAACGCTGGAGGGAGCCTGACTCGCCCAGCCTGGTGCATCACCTTGGGTGCCTGCCCGTGCAGGCACAGCCTGCGGCAGAGCTCTGGGGAAAGGCTACTCCTGAGGCTTTCAGAGAAGGAGCAGGCTGACGGCTGCCGCTGGGAGACAGCAGCAAATTGGCAGCGGCAGCCAAGCTGGGGGAGAACAAGGGTGAAGCTGGGGCGTGTCGCTTCTGCTCTGAGTTTCCCCCATCCCTGGCACTTCGGGAGGGGTCCTGTGGGAAGGCGATCCACACACAGGGTCGCGGTTTAATCCAGCAGGCAGCTGAACACAACTGGCTGGCTCACTCACCTCCACCAGTGGGATGGGGGAGAGAACTGGGAGAAAAAAAGTAAAATTCATGAGCTGATGGTTTTATAGGATAGAAATGGAAAGGTAATAATAATTATAATAATTAGGGTTTACCAAAAAAAGTGCAATTGCTCACCACCCGCTGACCAATGCCCAGACAGCTCCCAAGTTTATATACTGAGCATGATGTCATAAGGGATGGAATATCCCTTCGGGCAGTTGGGGTCAGCTGATCCAGCTGTGTCCCCTCCCATCTCCTTGTGCCCCCCAGCCTTCTCAAACTGGTGTGGTGTGAGAAGCTGAAAAGTCCTTGACTTAGCGTTAAGCACTGCTCAGCAAAACATCAGTGTATTATCAACATTGTTCTCATCCTAAAACCAAAACACAGCATGGTACCAGCTACTAGGAAGAAAATTAACTCTATTCCAGCCAAAACCAGGACAGCAGAGTCCCAGGGTATCCTGGAAACTGCACTCTGAACCCATCCAAGCTGCTTTCCAGCACTGACACCACTGCA
The DNA here is from genome assembly GCA_013396875.1 of Vireo altiloquus. Taxonomy (NCBI): domain Eukaryota; kingdom Metazoa; phylum Chordata; class Aves; order Passeriformes; family Vireonidae; genus Vireo; species Vireo altiloquus. Next base: position 74,128 of record VZRF01015562.1, read on the forward strand.
TGGGTGTGCACTCTGTGCTCCCCAACTCTCCAGGTCATCAGCACTGGGCAGTGTCTGCTTGTCCTCTGGCCAGCTGTTGGCTCCATGTTAGAGCTAACTGTAGAAATTGTGCTACTTCTGCATTTCTCAGTGTATTTTTACCCTCATTTTTTTCACGATAATCAGGTACTTGGACTAGTTTAAAAAATATTATTTGTTTCCTATGAAAGGTTTCATGACGAGTATTTGAAGGCATGGAGGCATCTCTGCTCTAGAGAGTGCACCTCCACAGCTTTGATACAGCTCACTGGCAAACCAAGCTGAAATTTACAACGCTGAAATTAGAGAGATCCTTTCACATTCTTTCCCATTATTTTTATGCTTATCCAAGGTGTGTACTTTCTCCACTTCAAAGCTGAAGGCAAAACTGGACATCTTCTTCCAGAGCTCTGGAATGTGCAGAGTTTACAGTATTGTCAGGCTCTCTTTTGGCCTGTGCTAGCTGCTGCTGTGCCTGGCAGATCCCAGGCAGGGTTTGGGGAGTCCCACATTCCTACCCGGCAGCCTGCTGTCGGGCGCTGGGATCGTTTCCTGGGCACAAGCTGTTCGCCCTGATTGGCCTCCAATGCCAATCAAAGGCATTTGATGCTCCCAGATGCAGTGAGAGGTCCTGCCTTCCCTGAGTCCTCTGCCTTGCCCAAGGCACCTCACAGCACCTGTGCGAGGGTGGATCCAAGCAGCCCTACGCTCCTGGCCCGGGCTCAGGGCCAGCTGAGCTCAGCCAGCTTGGAAACAGGATCTTCCCCAGCCAGGCTGGGAGCCCCAGGACGCTGGGAGCAAGCCCTTGGCTGCTAGAGCACAGCTCCACGGGCTCCAGCTCACTGCCAGCACAGCTCACCCGGAGGTGCTGCTGCTCACTGCTGCCGGCGTGGAGCCCTGTCACACAGAAAGCTTGAATATTTTCTATGTTTTAATACTGGGGGGGAAAAAATCCCCTCTTTTTATTTGGACCAGTAAAATACAGGGACTGCTTTTTCATCTCCCCATTTTCCTCCTTTCTGAGAGAAATTAGATCTTTCTTAGTTTAGAGGAGAAAAATTCCCTGCACTGAAAGGGACTTGCTCCTTTCTCCTGTACTGTAGTGCAGGGGGACCACCATGCAGTCAGATACCATCTTACCTGCAGTTTTCTATGGATTCTCCATAGGCAAAGAAAGAAAGGAAAGAGGTTTCTAATCAGAAGATCATTTCTTCCCAGGGGAGTGGAACACATAGGTGTAGCCTGTATATATCCTATTTTTTCCATCACATTTCAGACTATTTTCCAATAGACTTAAAAGCAGGACAAAAGCAAGAACTCAGCCAAGTATTCCAGCTTCCTGAAGAATTCTGCCTGCATTTTGGAGCTTTAAAGTCCTGTGCCCAGCATAGGATGATGTGCAGGTCTGGAGTGTAAGCAAAAATTAATGATTAAAACAGAAATACTCCATTTTCTAAGCAGCATCTTGATTTCTGCAGAAAGGGGTATTGCACTTTCTCTCCCTGCAGTGGAAATCGAACACAAATACTTAGATATTGAATCCTGGCATGGCTGTACCCATAAACGAAATCTTTCTTGGTTTGTGTAACGTGGGAAAAAATTATCTTTCTCCTTATTCTGCTCAGTGATTTATTCATTATTTTGGTCTTAACAATGATTTATTTTCTTCTCACTACCCTTGTAGTAGAAGATATAGTTGACTGAAACCACAGAAAAGCTTTTGCACAATGCATATTATCTCACTAAGAAAAAGGTTTAAAATATGACTTTGCATCTTTGCACCACTGTGAAGACAGTATTATTCTCCAAATGATCACTGTGTTCACAGTGGTCTTAAATGAAAGCAAATAGAAATGAAATACAAAATTATCTCCATTACACAACCAGACAAGAACTGTCTGAAAATACAGCTGCAAGCAGATAGAGTTGCAGTTTTATTCAGCAACTGGTCTTAAAGAAAGGCTATACATTTGAGATATTAAAATGCCTAGGGAAGTGTCAGAACAACTTCACAGTTTTCTCAGAATTAGGTAAGACTCATGAATGTTACCATTCTGATGGCTATTTCTGAGAAAAAGCCTAGAGATGGTCATAAATAAAGCAAGAGGCTTTAAGATGATAAAATCAAGTGGATATGTGGGTGAAAATACAAATATTCATGGCAATCATGGCATTGCATGAGGTAGCTGCTCACACAGGTAACCCTGTCAATAACTGCAGGTATTTTATTAAATTTAAACATGAGGAATCCACTTTGGCACTACAAATGTGGCACTTTCAATAGGAAAAGTACCGGTCAGCTTGGTACCGGAGAAATTATTATCTTCATCTCTTCATAGCTGTTGGCTATGACATACCCCTAAAGTAATACAATCTACAAAGCATCTCTATGGAATCCTAAATTATTTTCACATACTCTTGAAAGCCAGCCAGATAGGTACGTGGTGCTGGTGAAAATATCCTGCATTCAGGCAGCTGCAAATATTCAACCACCACTAACAGATTTGAAACAGCCTGTGGAAAGCTGCTGGAAGCACAGATAATGTTCCTATAAATGTTATTAAATCTGAGGCAACTCAAAGCAGAAATTAGAGCTTCTCTAATTTTTCCCCCTCGCTCATAGTTCAGATGACTCACATGCTACCTACCTTAGTTACATGGGCTTCTCTCGTGACCCAAGTGCCCAGAGAGCTGCCCTGGGTACCCTTACAAGCTACTCATCCTCTGAGTAAGCCTCTGTATGGCACTGGGTTTCATTTGGCACACCAATCATAGGAGAATGAGAGAATGGGAATCCATTAACTTCTTGAGTGCTACTGAATATTTCGGGAAGGACACTCCCCCCTTACTACAAACTGCTTAATAGTTTCTGGCAAAAGAGGTCTCAGAGGCCATGGTAGAGAAAAATACATAAAGGAGAGGCAGAGAATTTCTAAAATATGTTTTAGCTTACCCCATGTTATATGTTTTGTCCATCACGACATAAGATAACTCAAATGCTGGTAGAAGTGTTTCATGGCAAATGCAGGTCATTCTTTGGGATTTGGAAGAGGGAATAAAGTAACAAATAACAAGGTAACACATAATTTTTGGTGTTTGGACCTCATCAATTCTTGTGCCCATCTTGAAATAGTGCCCTATGGAAACCTGTTTAAGTCACACACAGGGAATTGCACAGAATCCAGTACTTGTCAAACTGAAGAAATATTCTACTTTGTGAGGAATTAACTTTGCCTCTCAAAACCAGATCTGCAAAATTACTTGTGGATAAGTTTCTTTCCCTCTCTTTCCCATTAAGCACAATCTTATTTGCTTAATTTACTTAAACCAGAACCACTTTTATGGACTCTTAAAGAGAATGGGTAACAGAGGAGGCTTAGACTGGGCATTGGGAAGCGTTTCTTTACCAAGAGGGTGGTCAGCCATTGGAACAGACTTCACAAGGAGGTGGTCAATGCTCCAAGCTTGGCAGGGTATAAGAGGCATTTCGACAATGCCCTTAAAAACATCCCTTAGCTTTTGGTCAGCCCTGAGTGGTCACGATGAGATGATCACTGTAAGTCCCTTCCAAGTGAAATTATTTGTTCTATTTCATTCTGTGCTCTGCTATGCTGAAACGACTGTGGCATTCTGAACATATATGGTATTCTTTATCTGGACAACACCAGTAAGCACTGCAAATTTTTTTGTTTACATTAACATTTAATTGGTTTTCATCATTTCTTTTTTCATACCTAAGAGAATATTCAATGAATTTTTGGTGGTGAAACAATACCTCAGTTTTTATTATTCTGAAGAAAAATGGATGGTGATATAACAGCCAAAATAAATACCTCAAAGTAAAATCTTCTCAGTTAGAAATTTAATCTTTTGCATTTTGATCACTCTTTAAAACCCACAAAGTTTAAAATTAACTGTAAACTTCATTTAAAGAAAGACAAAATAGCACTTAAGAGATGTGGTTATTCATTTGATCTTTGCATGGCTAATAAAGGATCTGATATGAATATTCACTAATACAAACAGAAATGTGTTCCACAGTGTCAATTAATGTTGAATCAGGCACTAAACAGGTCATTCAAAATCCCATAGTTCAAAAGGTGAGTCATTGCAAAAAGGAAACATTTAGAGTCACTTGAGTGAATTAAAAAAATGCACATACCATGACCCTTCAGACAATATCCTCTTTTTATCTAGATACCACAGCATAATTGTGCCTAAAATGGGAAGTACATTGTTGTTTATCTGGAACTGTGGCAATCACACTTTCATTCATCACATGTATCCAAGCAGTACCTGTATCTGACTGCAAAGAGAGGAAAAAAAGCAGTAACAGCAAATGAAATACTGTCCTTGGTTGCCTACAAAGAAAAAAAAAAAAAAAAAAGCACCAACAAAATTGATCTGGTTAAATACCTGTGACTCTGTGTGAGACTCAGCTCAGGAGCTGCATCTCTCCATTCTCTCACACAGATGAACTTTCTGGGTGACCTACCTTCTTCCTACCTTCTCGTTTGCTAGGACAAGCTCTCTTGAGTTTATCAGTCCTTCCTGTGCTATTAATGAAGCTATCAGAATAGAAGGGTTGGTTCAAGGCATAAAACCAGTAGCAGACTCTACATTTCAACCAAGTACCTAAGCAGTGGCATGTGTTAAGAGAAAGCCCTCGTGTGATGGATGCAGGCAACGCTGGGCTCATGTTGGCAGGAAAAAAAACTGCATGGAGAAGTTTGTCTGCTTTTTCATAATTCCCAGGCACATACCAACCCATCTTCAAAGCACGAAGGCAGGCCACATCCCTGTGCATCGTCTGTAATGCTCCCTTCATGTCAAATGCTAAACATAAAGTCAAGGACAAGTTGTATACAATGTAGTTAGGCATCTGTGAAGATAATTGCAAAGATTATTTCTATCTATTTTCAACCACCCCAAAGAGGAGTTTAGCAGCCCTTTTGTAGCAAGATGTAAATAATAGAAAGCTTATGCTCACTTGATTTAACTCCATGTGCTCCCAGTGTTCCATCACCCAGAACATTTAAGGGAACCACAAGACACTGCTAGGAGTAGGAGAGCTCAGCAGTGGTCCCACGTAATTTAGGATTATTTAAGATTCTGGCAGGATACTCCAAGTGAGCAAAGCACCATGTAGGAGTCAAATGAGGAAAGAATCTGGTTCATCCTAGTGTTGAAAGAAGGCTGACCTTTGAGCAAATCCACTCATAGCTGTTATGCATCAGAGCTGGCCTGAAGTAAAGACAACAACAAATGATGCCTGGTGATGACAGCTAAAACCAGAGTCCTACAACATCTATCTGCTGAGCAGAGCCAAGCAAAGCATCAGCTCGTGCCTCTGATCACAGGCCACCAAGAAAGAGCAGCAGCATTCCTTGGCACATTCAGGAGATCCCATGGCTATTTTTGACAACTACCAGGTGGTGGCCAGCCAATACATTCTGCAGATGGGCAGATGATCACATCTTGTTGCCAAAAAGCTTAAAATGATTTACTCTCTTAAAGAGGTCCACAGTATTTCTAAGCTCTGTCCCAGGCAGCAGCATCTCAGCACAGTGTGAGCTGAGAAAAAGTGGCCAGCAGGTGATTTGTCACTTCAGCTTAACTCTCAGGAGAAAATGCAGTGCTTACAGTGTTCTTCCAACCAGCTCAGGGGAGCCCTCAAAGCTACCTGTACACCCGGAGGAGAATTGTGTGAAGCCCATGAAGGTGTCTTTGCCAGGGGTGAAGTTTGTTTCTGAACACAGACATGCTGTTGTGCAGTGCATCTCAGGCAAACAGTGCAAACATAAATCTGTTCAAATCTGGGGGGTGCTTTATGGAGAGTTGAAGCCCCTTTGAGTAGCATGCATCTGTCAGCAGAAAATAAATTGCGTGAATCTTATGCCAACTGAGCATCCCTTTTTAGCATTTTCAAACACAATGTCACGTAGGAGGATGCCAGAGAAGTAGTCAGAAAACAAAAGAAACTGCAAGCCAGGGTCTTGCAAGTCTCCAGTGGAAATGGTATTCATGTCAAATGACATAAGTGTCAACCATGAGTCACTGCTGCCATCTCTCCCTTCCCCGATGAGGGAAATGTATACTCTGTGGTCAAGGCACAGCAGGACAGGATGATAGATATTATGCAGCTTGACTCCAGTGCAAATGAGCTGTTAGGGTTTAATAGAAGTATCTCTCTTATAATGCACACTACATTTCCATAGCACCCAATGAAGGACTGGAAACTGAGTCTTGCAGCCAGTGTGAGTTTACCAACATTTCAGTGGCAGAAAGCAATACTCTTGGAACGCTCTCCTGAACCGCTGCCCGCATTTGGTAGCTGTGGTGACTAATACAAAGCTGTTGTTTCAAAAACAGCCTTAGAACAAGAAAACTCCTTCATTTTCCTCCCTGATTGTAGGCCAAGTGCCAGCAATGACTGACAGATTGATCTGTCAAACAAGAAAAGTTTAAGTTGGGGTGTTATTATTTAGACATGAGAAGGGTGATGCACCTTTGAAAGCGTGTGCACATAAAGCATGTCTTTTCATTTTGAGAGCACGGTCTTATATGAAAGGGGCTACTTAAACCAAGAGCAAAGTGGGCCAATCTTGAGCCATTGCAGTGTTGTGAGCAAAGTTCCAGCAGCTCATGAATGCCAGGAATCTGGCCTATTGTCTGCCTTTCCACCCCCCTTTATTGTCTGTGGAGTTTGCCTTCAGTGTACCCAAGTTTAGTGTACTTCAATAATTCAGTCAACAGAGGGAAGCAGATGGCAAACATTCCCTCCCAGAAGCCTGGGGTTTCTTTCTGGCATCTTAGTGATATGAGAGGCATCACAGATGCAAACCCTCTGGCCAGCACCACTGTGCTTTGCCATCAGGTTTCCTCTCTTGTCTTGCCTCTTAAAAGTCAGAGTGACCTGGTTTGGTTTTGGGACTAGCAGCATACATGGTTTGAACCTTATCTCACTTCTTCAACAATTTGTCCAGAAAAAAACCATCTGTTAGGAGAAAAACTGCTAACACTGATCCTTCCCTGCTCATCTGGACACTGTAAAGGCATGCATGTTTTTAAGGTCACACTGTGTCATCCCTTGCATATGATGTGCAGGCTGGGTTATTGCTGAGAATGTAGGAGGAAGTTCAGGGGCCAGGAGGGAGGATTTGCAGTGGTGCCTGAAACTGCTGTTATTTTTTAGTGTGCTTGTCTGTGGCGCTGCAGGATTCTGACAGTTTAGTGTGCCCAACACATTTCACTATTTTCCCATTTTTTAATAACACTTAATTCAAACTTATGAATAGTGACTATTTCACCAGAACATAACCATAACCTGTCATCTGGAATAGGCATTTGCAGTACTGCAATGCTTTTTGCTCCATAGAGAGACCAGTACAGCTCCAGAACAGCAAGATATTTTCTGACACTAGATTATTTACTGTAAAGGATATCTCAGTGTTCAGTGGCACTGAATTCATTATTTGTCCGTTTTGACCACGTCAGACTTTATCCCACAAGTTCCAGGAAGAAACAGCAATCTCAGACTGCAGCTGTGATCTCATCCCCCTGAAGACAGCAGGGTGAAACTTCTAATTGTTACCCATGGTACCAAGTCTCTGCACAGTTTTTTTGGTTGGTTTGGTTTTTTAAAAGAAATCTTCTTTCCCTTGTGCCACAAATGTTAGAACTGAGCCCTGACACAGTTGCTGGCCTCAGAGGGAGCATAAGGAAAACCCAGGAGAGTCAGCTCATTGCACCCCAACCTGCAGAAATCCAGAGACATCAGGACACAATACATACTATAAACTTCTTTTCTGGGACAAAAGCACCCTCATTGCACTCTCATTCTCTTTTAAATCAACTGAGTTGTAAAAGTTATTTCTATAGGCATCTATTTTCTCTCTCTCATAAAATTGTATGAGAGCGTTTCCCAAACAGCCCCATCGCTATTGTGCAGCTGACACCCCCGCCCCAAACGGCGCTCCTTCGCTCCCATGGGCCACACCACTCAATACAGCAATCACTCTGCTGCCTCACAGCCTTCCTCCTCTTGTGAAAGCCCAGCATAAACCAAACTTGTTCCAGAGACACTAATCTGTGTTTTCTGTACACTCCCTAAGAAGAGGAACAACTGACCTATTTTCATATGTCCTCCAGAAAAGAGTTTTCCTACCCGCTCTAAGGAGATTTAGTCTTTCTCTCCTTACAAAGGATTGCAAAACAAGCCCTAACAAGTCCTAATTGCCATTTTTTTTCTCCTGACATCATCATGCAAAGACCACTTGCCCAAGGTTATAAGGGCTCCTTGTTCATTCCTTGAATACACCCCTGCCATCACTCCAAGTTAGAGACTGGCCATTTTAAGCAACTGATCCATGCGTAGGCACAAATGCCTTCCTGAAGCATCTAGTTGTTTATTAGTGCTACACATTTGTCACTGTTCCTGGTATCAGACAGTTACAGAGAGGCAACAGAAGGGAAGCAAGCAATTAGTTAGGGGGAAAATAATCTGTGGTATTGCTTGTGCCCAGGGAAGACTGTAGGAGCACAGCTGTGTCTGCAGAAATTCAGGATCTGGACCACCTTGTGCAAAAGGAGTGATGTTTTATAGTCAGTTTCTCATCCAGGTAATTACATTCATTTCATGAACAGAGGCAACTTCAATCAGAATAAAGTTTCAGCCTTATCCGATGGCAATCCTATCTCTTGTGTCCAAGCCACTGATACGTCACATGGCTGGAAACCACCATGGGGTTTCTGGCAAGTGAGGTGGATCAAGGAGACTATCCTCTCCTTTCACACATGGGCCCCTTTTCTCAACCCTCGCCTCTTTCCACAGCCCCAACAAGTTTCCTTTCATGCCTTTAACTCCTCCCAAAGTGGCACTCTAAATGCTAGTTTTCACATCCTAGGCATTTTTATTACTGCAGATTTTCCACTGGGATCCCAGCTTGCACCTAGCCGTGTCCCTACCATGATCCAGTGCCACAATGACATTCTGTGCCATCTCAACAGAGTCTTCAGCTGTGCATGCCCCATGATCACACAGAGCCCTCAAATGGGTATTTTTCTCCCCTTAAACCCACTCTTATCTAGGTCTGGTCCACATGAATATAACCTATATATGTCACCATTTATCCTTCCCTGTTGAAGGGGTCTGAGTAGCAAATCCAAGACCTTCAGCCCTACTGATAAACCATACACACGAGGATTTGAGACACCACAAGCGAAGCCATGACTTCAAATAATTTATTTAAGACCTAGTACATTATACACAAAAGACTGTGTTAGAAATACCATGTTGAGCTTTGAAGTCAAACACAAAAAAAACACATCTAAGGGAAGTATTAATTTTGCCTACGAAACCTGTTTTATTCCAAACACTGGCGGGATTTCCTTTCTTCAGGGTGTAGTGAAGGGGTTGGGCTGTTGCTGAAATAGCTGAATGTGTTAGGAGACTTTGGAGTGGAAAATACAGTCTTAAAGTGGGAACTGGATTTTTTTTTTTCTTCCATTTGCTTAAGTGCTGTAGGAGACTAGAAAAAGGCTTCCTAAATATTCCCTGTGCTGAAACTCTGACATGGGAAGTAACTCAGGCTGATGTGAAGAACTATTGACCCTCTGGGGCTTCCAGAAAATCAAGAGCAGCTGTGCTTTGAATCCAGAACCGCTGCAGGAGTTCTGAAGAAAAAAACCCAATCCAGTTTGAAACACCTCTGCCAAGCAGCTCAACTATTTGATTTTCAACTTTCTGAGTCCCAGCTTCTCACCTGGAATATAGTGCTACACCTCCACAGTACATTGCAAACATCACTGAACTTTGGGGATAGGCAGATGGAGTACTGTTGAGACTGAAAATCCCTGGGGATAGGGATCTTATTAATAGCAACCTCCTCTTTAGAATCAGGCTTCAATATAAAAGGGGATCTCAACTTTTCCCCGGTGCCCTACCCACACCCCTGGACTATGCTTCATTCTGTAGCTTCTGCCATCTTGGAGCAAAGTCAGGCTAGGTGCTGCATAGAAGTCCGGTGTACAAAATTATCTTCATCATCTCTCCCTGTCCCACAGGATTAACAGCAGTGTTGCAACAGTGCAAATGAGTGAGGAGCAGACACTGTCGCCAAAAATTAAATCTGAGGTGGCACTAGCCCCTGGCAAAGTCTTCTCTAGCCTTTTTCAGTCAGTCAGACATAGTTGTTAAGGGAACATTTTTGGGGATGTGTCAAATGCAATCTCATAAAAATCTCCTTTCTGATGGGAGTTTTAGGTTATAAAAGTTAATGCAATGCAGATAGCTGAGTGGAACAGGCTGTTTCCCAATAGACTCTGGTATAAAAAGTATTGGATTATATAAAGCTTGAATCACAGCTTTCTCAGCAAGTGTTTGGTACAGACTGGGTAACTATCTCATGAAAGGCAGTGAAAATAGTATGGAGAGAAGGCTGCACTTCCTAGGAGAAGACCTGGTAATAAGATGGGGATTTTGAACCTCTTTTTTCCATTAAAAAGTGTGCAGCCAAAATGAAAGCAAAAGAATAATTTCATTATTGCTCCCTCTTTATTTAAAAAATGTATAAAGTCAGACTGTCTGGTTAACACATTATGACGATATTGATGCAGTTAGAAAAAAAAAAAAGCAGGGATTTTTCTACCCAGGAACCTGATGTGTCACTCCTTCAGCTTTGTCCTTGGGGGCAGACCATGGGAATTCCCAGTCCTGGGCCCCTGTGGCTCTCAGCCAGCCCTGCCATTGAGGCTGTGCTTTCAGCCTGGGATGTTGCTGTGCTGCAGGGGCAGAAAATAAGCCTTCAGTCTGTTTCCTGGCAGGATGAGGTCAGGTCTGAGGGGGCTGTGTAAAGAGTCCCACAAACCTCTGTCAGCACCATGAAGAAGCAGGGAGCCTTCTTACCTCCCAGGGAGGAGAGAAAAATTAGACAAACTTTGTCTAAACCAGCAAGAACCCAACAACTTCTAGAGCCCCATAACATATTTTGCTTTCATTTCTTTCATGGAGTATCTTACTCATTCAGGACTGTAACAGCTTCATGGCTGGTTGAGGAGAGAACGTGGGATTACAACTGCCTCCCTTGAAACATGGATTAAACAGGCAAGGGAATGACAACCATTTAGCCTTACATCTACAGACACACCTCTCTGTGTGCTTGGTTGATTTGGTGCCCCACATCCCAGGACGTATTTGAAGCCACATGGTAGTTCAGTCCCTGGCTTCATGTGGGAGCTGCACCTGCCCCTTGCTCAGCCCATACTGGTTTATGTGGTGGGAAAGGTCTGGGCTGTAATCTGAAGTACGGAGAGACAGATTTTGGGAACCTATTGGAAAGGTTTGTCTTCAAAAGGGCTTCTCTTTCTGCTTGCATGGCATTTACAGCACGAGGCTGACTAATGCACCTTCCCCTGCCCACACCAACCTAGTGGATATTTGGTGTTGGCCCACAGGTATGTGCACCATTCACACCTTTACCTATTCCAGTTATTAACAGGGTAAAGTTTAATCATTCTTATTCCTCGTGCTATTTTGGGGAAGAAAAGGAGTCATTCTGTCATTGCGTGCTCCAGAAAACATGAAAGTCTCTAAGGAGCCCAGGCTTCCTGTTACCAATGCTTTAAACTTTGCCCCACCTTTGGGAGCCAGTGGAAGAATGTCATCCACTCTAACAATTGATTTTCTTATGTACGATAACGTCAGACCTTTTAAATAAAAGGCTGACCTGTCTCCTTCTAAAATAATTCATCTGTTTTATGGAGTGTTGTTCTGATTATATACAATTCCCACAAGAAGGGAAGTACCTTTAAAATAAGGACTATTCAGTACTAGTACAGGATTTCCTCTTGTTGTTGATAATTTCCTCCTAACAGAAGACGCAATGAATCCCAGAGAAATTCAAAGGGGAAATCTACAGACAGTTAGGCATCTACATTATACAGGGAACATTGTTCCATCGCATCAATGTTTTCCCAATGAAGTAAAAAACAGATATACCTGCTGTGTGGCATGTAAAAGAGTTCCTACAGCACACATTTCAGTTCCCTTTGCTACATTTTTAATTGCTATCCAATCCCACAAACTTTCACATAACCATCCCTGAACAGCAACAAATGACCATTTTTTTCCTTTTAACTTTTGCTATTGAAATTCAGCCTCTAAAATGGCCTCTGCTTTTAAAGGCAGGCTTGATGACCATGAGAAGATTACGCAGTCATTATCAGCACTATCTACAGCAGGTATATAAGTTATATTTTAACTTATAAAATATAAGTTCTGTGTTCTCTCTACCAGATGTCCCTTGACTCAGAAGGAGGCTCCATACTCATTTCCATTCATTTTCCACTACTGGTCAGAACATGCACCTGCCCTACTCATGTAATGGTGAAGGAGGCCTCATACCTACACACCTGGCTAATCCTGAGAAACACCATACCAAAACCCAGGAGCTAGGCAGCTGCACTAGCAGCTAGGTGGCAATTCCTGATGAAGGCTGAAGGGTTTGTGGTAGAGGCTGCCAGTCATCAGGTGCTTTTATCTGATATCTCAAATTCTCTGTCAGCTTGGGTCAAGCCCTCTGTCATGCCTTGATTCCTTCCTCCTCATACTTACTTGAGCAGGTTGTACAAATTCAGTCAGTAAACCATGCTGTGATGCATTCTTACTGTCATTGATAGTCTGTCTAGCCCTGGTTTCTCCCTAGCAAGTGGGATGACCCATCAAAATCGATGAAGACATTCACATGCCTTGTTTCAGCACCTTATTGGTTTTAAATAATGTGCCTCACTCTTTGGAAGTTGCTCATACTGAGAAAAATTATAAATACTGAGTACTACCTTCCCCTCTCCAAACCCTCTACATACTGACTGGCATGCAGCTTATTTTTTCATCTGATGTCAGGTACTTCCGATCTTTGCCGCGAGCAATGCAAACAATGCATCTCTTCATTCATCTGTTCACAGCCTCAATTTTCCTCTGATCCTACAGATCACCCTTCCTTCCTTCTCCTGCCATTCTCTTGCAGAGCTGCTTCACCAACTTCCCTAATCCCAACATCCTTTCTTCTGTGAAAGCAGAACAGAACAGAGAAATGCACGTACCTGTTTAACCTGTTACTAATGCTTGTGCCTAGACTTTACAGCTTACCTTGGAGAAGCCACCTGGAAAGCTCCAAGAAGTCTCTTCAGTGCAGAGAGAAAAGTGTGGTCTGCAAAGTCCTCCCTGTGCTGAGGCTGCCCCAGTGAGCAGTAGGTGTGCAGAACTGGTTCCAGCTATTCTGTCCCTTCCTCACCAGGAGGCTTCACCTGAAATGAGCAGCCTGGTAAAAGACTCTGAAAAGGTCCAAACAATGCAATATGGTTGGGGGGTCTATAAGCAGGGCAGAATGCCCCCCCTGCTAAGCTGTCCTGAGCACTTATCTAAGCCCCTCCTGCCTTATACAACCATGTTACATGATTTATTAAGGAAAAAAAATAAAAAGAGCTGGATGAGAACCTCTGTCTATGAACTTTTCTGGGAAGGCTTGAGCAGGCTGCACACAGCATGTATCAGAGCAAGGCAGTTTGGTCCACTCCTTCGAGCTGCATGAGTAATCAGAAATACTTGCTAGACAAAAAATTTCACGGGACTAGATGGAATAAGAGAGAACAACATATAATAGCCAAGCCTTTCCTTAATAAAAGCCTTCACTAAATGAATAGTTCAGATTCTCAAAAGACACCTTCCAGTATCTGTATCTTACTAGGCATTGGCATTTCAACATTTATGACTGCAGACACGCTACTATATTGCAAGCATGAGTCAGTGCCCACATCTTCTGGCACCAGAAGAAAGGGACTGTTCTAGTTTTTATTTATAAGCTGGGCAAGTGGAGATAGAGTTGTTCAGTTACAGGCAAAGCACACACAGACCCTACAAGGTCAGGTAGGCTGGTTAACACGTTACACATATTCATGTGTACTGAGTCACAAATACCTCAATCCATCTCTGCATCCTTTCATGTAATGCCTCAGAAAAGGGCTTTGTGCGTAATTTTTGTTGCCTTCCAGCACAAAGCCCATGCCCTCTACATTATTCGCTAGAGAATTCCAGCTCCACGTAGAGTGTGTTGCAATCTAAACTGGGAGTTTCTAGCAATAAGCATTTGTGAGTATGCACACAATATAAAACAGGAAGAAGGATTTCAGTTTATCTGTGTTCACTTGGGCTTATTTTTTGCTTGGGAAAGAAAAAACCTGGCAGACTTCCCACCACTATGCAATAGTCTAGGAAGGCTGCTGTCACCTGGGGACTCACATGCTGATGTGTGAGTGAAGAGAGCAGTAGGCAGGATTCATGGGGTTTTCAGCATGATCCTAATAAACTCTGTCATGCTACTAGTGTTAAGACAGGAGCGCTGAACAGAAAGTGTCTTAAGAACTACTGACAGTTTCTTTCCAAAAGCTAAAAAATGTCACTTCCATCAGCTATTCCTTTACGCCAAAGCACAGAATGGATTTCCAGAGGTTTATATCTGGTTTTGTGCAGCATTTACCAGACTTTTAAATTTATTCTGTGCCCAAATCCAGCTTCCTTAATAAGGGAAGATAATATTAGGTTATATGAAGTACCACATCATCTTACCCAAAGCTTTAGCCTGAGGATTTCCAGATGGACACATTTCATCCAAGGCAATTTAAGGTGGCTGGGGGGTCATGAGATCAAGACACACACATTTCCTTTCTTTTCCAGCATCCCTCTGGTTAAGCTTGTGCTCTTGAATTGCTCTTTTGCAATAGGGTAAATAAGTAAATGTTTTGGGCTCCAGAGATAACTATTGCCTAGAGAAGCAAGCTTATTTTGCCTTTCTCAGTTTGTCTTTAGAAACCTAGCAATCCATAGGAAAGAAAAATAGCAGTATGTCTCAGAACTGTAGTTTTTAAGAAATAACAGCATTTATCATTCATATAGAAAATTTCCAACTACCACTGCCTCTTGGGGAAAGGAGACCAAGCACAGCCATACCTGTTTCACTGTTGCCAAAACAGATATACATTTAGTGATTGCCAACACAGATTGACAAATTTAGCAGCAGCCCTGGACTTACAACCCTGATGTTTTAACTTCTGGGCCATGTTTTTCCCATTTGAATTACTAGTTTTTGTCAGTTTCTATAATTCATTCATCTCTTTCTATGATAACAATCAGTAGATCTTTGAATCCCTAAAAATTAATATAGAATTACTGCAAAAGTTGAACAAAATTAGTACTTTTCATTAATACCTTTGTCATTGGTAATAGAAAGAGAAGACGGTGGATATAGAGACAAACACCAGCAGTGAAACTTTTATTGCACTCTACTTCTGAAGTCCATTCAAGGGTAGGACAGTGGGACAAAAATAATTATAGGGGTCTTTCTACACAAAAGAGCCAGCTATTTAGAGGAAGGCAAAGTCATTTGAATGTCAATGAAATAACCATTAAAAGGCTGAGAAGCATTGCCATTTATTAAAAGATCTAAAGAATAGTTGCACGCACTATAGCAATCTTCTAGGTAGGAGTTGTTAATTTGCTATAAAAACCTGTTAGGGACAGGGCAGAGCGTAATTAAACAGGAGACAATACACACTGTGAAAGGAAACTGGATTTGGAATTTTACAGCCTCTTATTTCAGGTTTCTACATGAAATACTATGCTCTATAATCTCTCCTTAATAACAACTATGTATTTCTAGCTCCCACAGTGTTTTGCGTTTCATTTCTAGCAGTGGTCTCCTACAGCCTCAGAAGGAAGGTAAAACAAGGTTACGCACTTGAATGCTCTCCTGCTCTTTCCAGCCTCACAGCAATCCTTCTTCCGAGAAAGTCTCTCATCAATGCCACTCCTTAATTGGCCTGAAAGCCCCTCTTTAAACAAAGCTCTCGTCTCCCACAGGGCCGAGTTCTTTCTGCTATTCTGCCAGAGCTAAATCCAGACAAGGATGTGCCATTCACCAAAACAAGTGTACTATAAATTCAAATGTGCAGGAAAGAGGTGAAGTACTTCCAGAAGTTCTGCAGGTAGAGATCTGCAGGTAGGACGGACTGCATCAGGAGAAAACCTATCTACCTGTAACCCTGCCAGGTTTTTACTTCAAGAAAAGGTGTTAGACACTGGTGGTACCACTCAGTAACAAAACCAGGATCAGCCGGAGACCTGGAGTAGATTCTGCACTAACAGATTGAATGTGATCTGAACCTCACTGTAACACACAAACTTCATTCCAGGCCTATAGGACAGACAATAATTTCATGAGTTACACAGAAAAGGACTTCATATTTGTAAAGATTATCATTTTTTAATAGAAATAACTAAGAATATTCAAGTGCAGCGCAGCTTTAACCTCTTCTTTAGCAGAAACCCTGGTATCTTCACTACGTGCCGACACACCCCCAGGCACATAAAAGTGATGTGCAAAAGAAATCCTACATTTTCCTTCCCTTGACTGTTAGTCCAAGGCACTGTGGTTCTTCATGTGCTCAGCTAGCATAGCCACATATGCCATAATATCTGAGAAAAGAGTAAATACAAATGCCCACAGCAGGACTAAGTAGCAATTGTTTGACATCTCCTGTGACACCCACAGGCATAGAATTCTCCACTGATATATTTCAGACAAGCATGTAATTTAAAATACTTTGTTCTTTCTCTTTTATTTAGCCACAACACAGATACAAGAGCAAACCCCTTCCAGTGGAACTCACTCGATAAACCTGTTCAGATTAAAAGTCTCAAGAAATCAAGCAAAATGTATGTACATGCACACACTCTCAGGCACACAAGAACACAGCAGAACCCTTACAAAATGAGGAGTGGCACTGAACTGCACCTAAAATGCAGTAGAAAAATCACCTGGTTAGGATGCATTTGTTAAGCAACAAGGCTGTGCACTGAACAGGTTCCCACTGTACCATTCCATTGGCTATTAAATACCAGCATCAATCGTTTCAGCTGAACATTTGAAGCTCGCAGAGAAGAGTCTGACCTCAGATACCCAAGAATTCAGGCTAGCAGAACAATTTCCACTGTTACTCAAAGCAGGCTCCAGCCCTATGAAATGAAGATGAGTGTGACCAGCTCTGGCTGGGAGATCACTGCAGGTGACAACTTTAATTCCCGTAACTTCCCCAGCAACTAAACCCACCACCAATACAGCATGCAATTTGACTTTTGCACCCTCCCCACTCATACTGCTCCTTTTGGTGGAAGAAATAGTGTAGTGGTTCTGAGGAGTGAGTAAATGTCTGCTAGGGACTAGAATAAGATTTCCAAATACACCAAACAGCTTCAGAAGAAAGAGGAATTGGGCTCTTCAATAAAGCTGGTCAAGCAGGTCCATCTGATCTGTCAACGCTTTGCTCAGAAATATAAGACTCAAATATAGTTTACAAAAAGATAATTCTTTATAGAACATCTCAGTGTCAAAATACTAACAAAAACACAGCTTGTAAATGCTGAGAAAAATGGTCTCGGAAAAATTAATAACAAAACTAGGCCATCGCTAACAATAATAGGTGGTATCTCTTCATAAAAAGCCAATCTGATGTACTCAGGAAAAATGAAACATTTGAAACAAACTGTTTACAAAAGTGACTTAAATGCTCAGCAGAGATCTAACACAAGTGTTAACAAACCACTATTGTAATTTTATTTTTGGACAACCTCAGCAACTATTAAAAAAAAAAAACCAACCTGTTAATACAAAAATGTAGAAAACAAAAAGAAAAATCCAATGAGACAGTTTTTAGACAAACTTAGTTAAGGTGAAGCTGTACCTTTGTCCCAGTTACTAAGAACTTCAACTTTAAGGGTGGCATAACCCAGCTCAGCTAGGTTTATAGGCTTTCCCACCCTCGCTAAAGAGTCAATTCTTAGAAGGCGCCAATCTCAGTCCCCCAGGGTCTGTACGGCTTGCTGAGTGTTGCTGACTGCGTTGGCGTAGAAGGGCTCAGCACGTTGGGGGACAGCAGATGAAAGGAGCCAAATGAGAAGGGGAACGCAGACAGAGATGCCATGGAGGAGAGGAGAGGAGGAGACAGTTTGGTAGTAGACGTGACCACAGGGAGCACTGGTCCAACGCTGCCATTTGGGGGCACTCTGAGTGAGGAAGTTTCAGCATGTGGGGCAGCAATTCTGGTCTGGTGATGTGGCTCTGTGGAAGATACTGTAGTGCTGGTATTACCATGCCCATTTTGAGCCAGCAGCAACGGGTGAGGTATGTGAGGGTGATGTCCAAAGGCACTGCCCCAAGGAATGTGTCCAATGCCAGTGTGTGCACTACTCGCTGCTTCCCGCTGAGAGGCGTAGTTGTTGAGATGAGACACGAGTCGAACCCTCAGAGGATCAGAGGCGTCCAGACCCTCGATGATACTCAGGTATCGAGCAACTTCAGCCAGGCACTCTCGAAACCCTAGACTCCGATAGTCCATAGCCAAAGCATGAGCATCAAAATAACCTAAGAGAAAAGAACAGAGAATGAAGTCTTAAGATGTTGTTTTCTAGTCATTGTCTACAAGTAGCCTCCCCACTCCACCCTCCCCTATAAGCATATATCACTTGGATGTGGTTAGTATTCCCAACCATAGACTAGCTGCCAAGCTCCTTTTTTTTTTTCCCTTTTTTGTTTAACAAGCTTTTCTTTTATATCTGTGCTGTGATGCTGCAAGTCCCAAGACCAGTCACAGACTGCCATTTTTAAACTGGAATTGCTCACTGACACTGGAGGAAAGTATTTTTGTTCTTTCCATGTCTCCCTTGTGCAAGTAAAACCACAACACACTGAAATTCATTAGAAACACAAGTTCTAACTTATCAGAGAAGACTTAAGCAGGCAAAGTACTTTTTTCTTAAAAGTGCCTTTCAGCATTTTTGCTAATTCTTTTCGCCACTTATTTCATCCTGTACGTTTTCCTAGTTCTATTCTCAACTTAGAGAAAGTTACAGAAACAAGCATTAGACATAAATAATAACTGTTTTGCAAGCTGTTAAAAGCTGATTTACTTCACAGTGCTGACACACTGCTAGAGACTAGCAGTCACTCTCCTCTAGAACAACTGTCTCCTCAGAGCTAGCACCGCAAAAGCTTTCAGTGTTAGTGATGCCAAAAATCTTGTCAATTAGACAAAGTCCCTAATTTCTGAGGAAACATAAGAGAGTAGCCGTTCACTTTCTGCAAGCACTGCCAGCGCTCGGGAACGTGCTGCTCTCACAGTAGCCTCTCTGCAGGGCTGCTGACTCGGTCACGCACAAAACTTTACCTTTCCCTCCTGCTGTATGCAGCATTTTCAGGTGATCGACAGTCATCTGCAGAATCTCCGCTTTTTCCAGCTTGGCTGATCCCTGGGAGAGAAAGGAAGGCACGGAACGTTTTAGGCAGAAGCAGAGACATTACCGAGGGTGATGCTCCCTGCCGGGAAGGGACGGGGGGCAGCGCGGAGGGTCGCTGGGCGCTACCTGCTTCTCAAAGGCGCTGGGCACCAGCCTCCTGAGCTCCGACAGGCTGTTGTTGATGCGGTCGCGGCGGCGCTTCTCGATGATCTAGGGCAGAGAGCGGGGGTCAGCGGAGCCGTGCCGGGCTGCGGGGAGCCGCGGCCGGCCGGCGGGCACTCACCCCTCGGCGCCTCTTCCTGGCCAAGATCTGCGAGGTGGTGGAGGGAGACATGGAGCCCGCGGCCGAGCTCAGGTTCCTGCGGGGAGCAGCGGCACACCGGTCACCGCGGGGGGTTCGGGGGTGCCGGGGCTCCGCGGCGCGGAGGGGAGGGAGGGGGCGCGGCGCAGCCCCACGGCGCCCACCCCGCCCGAGCTCACCCATTCTCGTCTGCGCTCTCCTTCTCCACCTCGACGGCCTCATCCAGCTCCTCGCTGTCCGACGAGCTGTACTCGGGGTGCGCCCGCTTCATGGCACCGACGGCGGGGACGGGGGCGGCGGGGCG